>CAKAOH010021419.1:0-15548 GCA_916701665.1 Sebastiscus tertius | reverse complement strand
AATAAAGTCATAACTTTACGAGAAAAAAGGCGAAATATTACGAGAGTAAAGTCATAACTTTAAGAGAAAAAAAGTTGTAATATTACGAGAATAAAGTCATAACTTTACAAGAAAAAAGTTTTATATTACGAGAACAAAGTCATAACTTTACGAGAAAAAAAGTCATAAGTGATGAATTTATGACTTTATTCTCGAAATCTCAGATTTACTTAATTTAATACTCCGTCTTATCAACACATGGTGGAGGAAGTACCTTTATTTAAGCAAAAGTAAGTAAGTATAAGTAAATACTACAGTGTAAAAATACTCGGTTACAAATAAAAGTCCTGCATTCAAAATTGAGGTAAAGTACAAAAGTAAAAGTACAAAAGTATTAGCATCAAAATATACTTAAAGCATGCTGTGGGTACAAATGGAGCAAATATGGTTAAAAAAAGTTTTTTATAAAAATCACTATATCCTGACAGTAGTGCATGAGACAGGTAATCTGAAAAAAATCATGTGCCTCTGTGTCCTCCGGTGCTTCTAATGGCATCTGCAAGTATTATACTATTATTATACATTATATTATTGGATTATCACTGATATTTTATTGTATACAGTTTTTACAATTTTAATTATTTTATATATAATGTTGGGTAGTTAAATCTATGGCAATGCATCATATGCCATAAAGTCATATTATGTTTTTGTCAAACGTCAAATCTGAATCTGTAAAGTACAAAAAAATGTCAAGGAGTAAAAAGTATAATATTTCCCTCTCTGAGTAGAATTAAAAGTAGCAGGAAATTCAAATACTCAAGTGATGTACAAGTACCTCAAATGTGCACTTAAGCACTTAGTTGCATTCCACTACTGACGTAGGCGGTTGTTTTTCTTCTTCATGTTTAAATAATATATGGTATTATAACAGTTTGTTGATTTCTACAATCATAATGTTTATTTATTTATTCTTTCTTTCTTGTCTTCATCATGGTGTTGTAGGTATATGGGGCATACTTTAGAGGGTGTGTACCGGCACTGGGTCTGTATTTGTGTTGATCATTTTCTACAATTGAAGGTGTTTGATTTACTCATTATTATAAAGATCTAAGACAGATGTTTAGTAATGGACGGGTATTTAACGATGAGATGTGTGTTTCTCTGTTTGAGTGTTTCCTGTTGTGTCCCGACCAGATGAGAAAATTAAGTAAAACATGGTCACAGAACATTATGAAAAAGAATATTATGTGTTATGTGTCATATGTATTATTTAAATAGCCTCAAATCTAATCACATTATTCAACTCTATAGCAGGACCCATGAGGCTTCTATCATTTATTGCTTTTGATCTGTTGTGATAATCTGATCAGATCATAGCAACATAATATCCTATCAAAATGCACCATGGTGGTGCTACTTTATTTATTTTTTTGCTTATTAATTTATTCGACTGGGACAATACATGTAGGCATTGTTCGATGTATGTATGACTTCTATCCGTAGCTAAGTTGAAGACCTTGTCCCTTGGAAACACATAATGCAAACATAATACACGACCGATACTCGATTAATGTAATTGGAAAGGTTGAGTCATATATGGAAAAGTTTCTGAAGATAAAAGCATATAACGATTTAGTTTTTGTGTTACTGCTTGTAATAGAAAACCTGTCCATCATTTAGGGAGTGAAAGCAGGTTCCTGTGTTCTGAATTTTGGGGGTGAGACTACCTTTGTTCACATCTGGATTACAGACCGTAAAACACAACTCACTATATGAATAAGATACCTTCTGAACTGTATAGGCTACACTCTCTCCAAAAGAGGGAAAAAAGGGGAAATAAGACCCTCTTCTGACCCAGATAAAACACACAATGTCATGAAAACTGCCCCGAGCACAATCGATTTAATTAATAATATCAGTCTCTGCGGAGCTGCTCCAGTCTTGCTGACTTTGAACCCTCAAGGTTGAAGTTCAGAAACAATACTGAATACGCTCTCCCAGATTGTCCCCTTCACATATGAATTGGGCCAAAATATAATTGGAAATAAACATCTTGACTTGCAAGATATAAAAGATAGTAGGTATGTTTTTCAGCAACAGAGCATCAATATTTATGTGTTAATAAACCATAAGTTGAATGTGAATATCTGAACTCAAGCACTGAAATGTCCCTACAGTATGTTTTAAGTAGCGTGCATCATCTGAAAGCTGGGAACCTGAAGATTAATTTGAGATGCAGCTCAGCACTGTGTCAAGTTGTCCTAGTCATTAATACGAAATATAAAAAATTAATAAATCAATGAATTAATTCAAATAAATTGTGAAAGTATATAAAAGCGTAGAACATGATGATATGAGTTTGTGATGGTCATCACCATGCTCTATTATGTCTCATAAATTGTTGCAGCAATTTTGGGGTTGATGCCATTTGTTTCACAGATTTGGTGCTAAATTTAACAATTTCTTTTACCACTGGAGAATTGATAAAAAGGATCAATAATCCCTCCAAAATACCACATTAAGACACCAAGACCTTGAGGAACACCATAGAAAAAACCATGCTGTGATTTAGTATCAGAAACTTCTGACATTTTGAGATTTCAGCAAAAGTTGCATTTTCTTTTTTCAGCGATTGGATGGCGAGCACTTCTGTTCTGGAAACTGCTCAGAAACCCCCTTATTGTGAATCTCCCTAGAAAGCCATACATGCTCTAAGTCTCAAGTTTGTGGTTGTAAAGTTTCATGAGGATGTGATTATCCTAGAGGTCACCACAGGTCATTTTATACAGTGAGCTCAAAGTCTTTCTACAATGAAATGGCTACTATGGGGACTACCATCATCACACATGAATACAACTGGACTCACTGGATCCACAAGAGTCTCAGCTTTACACTGATACCCAGTTTATGCGATTCCAAGTCTGTTTAGGGACCCCAGTATGCAGAAATATTCAAATACACCATTTCAGTATAGGCTAAAATAACCCATTTTTACTGCATGCAAAACAACTACAGGGGATCTTCCCTGATTCTTCTTTCACAAGCTCACATGACATGGTTGGTACCAATGGATTCCTTAGGTTTTCTAGTTTCATATGATACTCTAGCTTGAAAACTCAGCTCGCAACAACCTCCGAAAGACAGAATAGCTGCCAGGCCTTCCGGCGGGCCGTTGGCGTTTTAAGGAACTTGACTCACACATCCAGCACACACACAGAGGCAGTGACCACACACACCTGTTGCATGAGCAAATCAAATATTGTTTTATTCAGATTTCAGATTCAGAGTCAATTATGGCAACAATAAAATGTGCACAAACAAAATCTGAAGACAGAATAGTACATTATCGTGTGGCAACTGTTAGCAAATACATAAATCGATGGTTGCACTTACAAGTAAAAAGCAGTCAAAGCGTACGTGTGCCCCCAGCAGGGAAGAGAAACCATGGCTCCAGACCAGCAGCCTGAACATCTGGTTTGGAGAAAATGGTGCTTTGGTTCTGTAGCAACTAAACACAGCAGCCTCGAGTCACAAACACGTTGACCGGTCGACTGTTACATTCAAAGACTGAATTTGCCAAATATGCATTTGGTGCGGTGAGCCTTCACCTGCTGAGTGCACAGCTAAGATAGCAGGAACAACTTCCTGTGAGTCACTGTAATTATTATATGGCTATGAGAAAGGATCCGGGGTGGATGAATATTTGATCATTCTTTAAATAACATGTTTGCTTGGAAAATATATATATTTTTTTTATCACACAAGAGTAAGATGACTTGTTTTTGAAGAATTATTTCTCCCCACTGTGGATGTTATCTACTGTTAAAAACTGTATTCTGTGTTATCTTTCTTTACATAACTACGCAGTTTATTTTGTTTACATGTTTGTACTTTTACATGCAGTCAAATCAAACTATTATAGAATACAAATTTTGTATGTACCATGGGAGCAGCAATACTGCATGACCAAGTCTAACAAATGATATATGGATATTATTGGATATGTCATCCCACAGGAGGGGCGGAGTAAGCATGACACGGGGATATCTGTTCCCCTTCGACATTCCCTGGCAATACTACTGATAAAATAAGACAAAAAGCGCATAGCTTTCTCTGAATGCATTGGCCAAGAAACTAGTGCCCTTCTTTGCAAGCAATTTTTTTTAGCTGGTCTTCTAATTTAAGAATTTAAATTAATCTAACAAAATTCCTTATAATTATAGATCTTTTTTTATTCAAAATAATATCTCAATATGATACACATTTTTTTCTCTGTTCATTTGACTATATACAGAAGTGCAAAAAGTCAACCTTCGTCCCTTAGGTTAGAACTCATCACCTGCAGCATTTTTCGGACCTCTCCGGTCTGGAAAAGTCTTTCCTCGCTCCTAATCTCGCTATCCACCGAACATCCATAGACCCGTCAATCTCACTGCTCGTTTTGGCCTGACATTCAGGGCAAACTTAAGAAATATTCAAACAAAAGTACATATCTTTTTTTTTAAATGGATACAGTAGAAAATAATTTTTACTCTAAAACATGGACAATCTATATTTCAATACAATATATTTTCAAACATGATCTTGACATGTTACAAGGAAAAATTTTTAAGTTGGTTAAAACATTAGTTATTTTGTCTGCTCAAGAGATTAAATTAATCGATCTCATTCCTTGTATCAAAAAAGTCTTTCATCAACAAAATTAACTGATAATGTAACATCATCTGAAAAAAAGTCATCCAGCTATATGAATGAAGTGAATATTTAAAACTGACTCAACACATTATCCATTATATGGTTTGAAAAAGTTATGAATGTCATACTACCTCAAAATCTACAACGGCTATATCGATGTTGTCAAGTAATATATAGTAAGGCAAAAAAAAGAGAAAAATCTACAACTACATACCTCAAATAGATTCAAATCCTTAAGTAGTACATAACACAGAAGTTCAATGAAATTTAAGAGAGTAATTGTTACTTTTACATAGAGAGAAAGAACAAAACAAAAAAAGAGAGATCATAAGCGGCACGTGACAGAACTATAAAACATCATTGGTGTTCTTTACCTGCATGGTGATTGAAAGTACATTTGATTGGGCTGGGGCCCATTAATTGTAATCTAAGGCTTCGTTAGGTACATTACAATCGGTAAAGACACACTACACACCTCTGTGAAAACAGAAAAGGGATGTGATCATTAAGTTGACACATGAATGAAAGATGATAAACATGTTTTCCTTATTAAAGCCTCTTGAGAGATGCTTCTGTAACCCTTTGTGAATATGATTGAGAGAAAAAAGCTGTGCTTTGGTTTTCTGTAGTCACATCTAGAGGTGAATGAGAACCTTCGCTTGAAAAACACAAACACACAATGTGTCGTGTTTTTCCTCAAAAAGCGAAAGTTCACTTAGAATGAGTTGTGAAATTAAAAACAGGGTGACCAGACGAACAATCATTCAAGTGCACATGTGGTTTCAATGACCTAATAGACCTTTCGGGTCTGTTTTAAATTCCCCATCGATACGTGGCTCAACGGTGCTTCTTGGAGGCACAGTTTTAGAGTCGCTCCTCTTTGAAAGAGGGAGAACAAGGTAACACGATGTCAATTGAAGCTACACCCTCTACTTCACCAGGCTTTAGAGTCAATGGACTGGAGCAACAACTTAATCCCAACAAAACAAACAACGCTAGTCTATGAAAAGAGGTATGACAAACTTTAGAAAAAACCCTCCATTTTTGATTTTAAAACATCAAAATTAAAAACAAAAATCTGGCAAGAACCCCACTTCTAAAACTGATTAATTAGAGAAATGAAAAGTAAAAAAAAAAAAAAAAAACACTCACATGGAGATTCTGAAAACAAAACAAATACAAAAAAAGAGCCATACAAAACGTTAACCTTCGGTAAACAAATAACACTGCTGAGATAACACTCTGGTTTTAGCTGTATGGCCTTGATGGCACATGACAAGGTGAGAAAAAGCTAGCCTGGCTGTGCTTTCAAGGTACACAGGTATGTTGGTTTACCCAGAACATTCATACGTCCAAGACCCTCATTTCAACATCTAGTTTCACTAGTAGCCGTAAAAACACAATACTGTACATGCCTAATTCTTTTGGCGAATAAAATTCCTGTTAAAAATCATTGTGCCTTTCAGATTTCAATTCAAATTCAAGCTGCAGGTTTGCTTGTAAACTATGAAATATGGCTATTGATTTAAAAATAAAAATAAAACAGAACAAATAAAAAAAAAAAAAAGTCAAGAAAAATCTTGGTCTACTAAACGTACCAGCACTGGATGTCGCTTTTACGCAACCACGCTCTTGACCTTGTGTGCGTGCGGTAATGATAATAATTAGAACAAATTGAGTGCTATGATTTAGTCAGACACAGAGGTGTAATGTTTCGCACACTGACCCCGGCACCAAGATATCCTCCTCTCTCGGCTGGACGTTGAATTTGACGACAAATTCTTCTCGACGTTGATATGTGGGAAGATGGCACCGATCGTGTGTTGCACCTTTGATGTTAACACGTGTGGATGAGACCATCGTCGTGGACCGGCTAAGAGATGGCAGACCCTCCTCGTCCCATTGCTTGACATTCTGAAGGTTATGTACATAAAGGCTGAACTCTTTTGGCTTGGACGGTGCCAGCACACATTCATTTGATCTGGAAGACATGACGGATTTCACTTGAAAACAACAGCCTTGCTACTGAAAGAGGCAGAAAGAGAACAAGTAAATCTGAAACCAAAGCTGAAATGATTCACTCAAAATCTTTGTAATGAATATAGAGAGAGAGAGAGAATAGGAGGATTGAAATGGGAACTCACTGTTCTTGAGGAACTACATTTGAGTCAAGTACTTGTGACTACTCAGATGATCTGCAGATATTATTGGAATCTGGGGGGTAGAAAACAGACAGGGATCAAATGAAGGGTCCCGAACCGGAAACGCTCACACGTCGGCCGACCGCACAAACAACATTTTAACAACATCCTCTCAACATTAAGACAAAAATGACAAAACAGAAAAAGCGATTTGGCTAGCGCTGTCAGTTGTGACACGTCCATAAAAGAATCAACAGACACTTCTGGACAGCAGGGAGGTGAGGAAGAGGAGGGTTTAAGGGAGAGATGAGGGATTGTCTGTCAGTGAGGTGGCTCCCCCATGCAAATCTAAGTCCTCCGTGTTGTTGACCTGCACGCCCCGGTAAAATGCAGAAAACTGGTCCTGGGTCAAGACTGCTAATATGATGATTCATCCGGCATTTTCACAAGTCTTTTTCACTGGTATTATGAAATTGTGCAATGTAACTAACTGCTTACAAAATGCCTTCGACAGCACTGAAAGCACATCTCACTGTTTTTTTTTCCAGACTTTCACGATGAATATATGTCCAGCTTTTAATAAACATGAGGAGGTTTTCTTTACAAGCTGGAAGCAGCAGCGGAAATAAAAAAAACAAAAACAAAAAAAGGGCACAGATAGCGACTTTTGCACAAGCTATGCTTTAAAGATTTTAATAAAACTACCTCATACATACCAATTGCATGTATTCGTTGGTAGTCAACTTTGATAAGGAAGAGTCCTCAAAATGGGAAAAGGACAAAAATCGAGGTTACAATGAGGACAAACATTAAAAACAATACAGTCTCTTTTTTTTTTCCCAGAAAGACAGATAGATCTCAGAAATGTATGAGTAATCTTGTCACAGTATGAATGATATGTGCACACATGTTGGACTCGTAGTGAAGGGCAACAAGAGGGAGTACCGCCTTTTACCCAACCCACCCCTCGCTGTGAGACACAAGCATCCCCAGATCGTCCATGTGCATTGAAAGACAGAGATGAGAGAGAGAGAGAGAGAGAGAGAGAGAGCGAGAGAGAGAGAGATAGAGTGAGACGGTAGAGGTGCAAACCTGATTGGTGGAGGCAGTTGCGAAGGGGCTTGTGGCAGATGTGTTGGCTGCAGACACAGTGGCTGGAGTACCACCGTGCATCATGGGAACTTTTTTTGGAGGGAAAATCATGTAAGCAAAAAATACAGAGAGGAGCAGTGTAGCCACATACACACCAGGCAAATGAGGGGAGGAGAAGGAGAGTCATCAGAGGGGGATTCGATTTAACTGGATCCCTTTTCTTCCCTCTGCCAATGCTGATAAGAGGTCTCGTGATTTGAGAACTGGATGTGACACAGTGAAGCTAACGCACTTCCACATTTATGTGTATTACTAGTGATACAATGACCAACATTGTAGTTTCTTGGTTAACACCAGATGAGAGCAAACTGTGGCATAAATAGACATGAGTCTTTAAGGCAGAAGACATAAAGGGGAAGGTTATAATTGAACTCCCTCTGCTTTCTTTTTTAATCTTTTTTAAAAGTGTTTCAGTAGGTGTCAGGTTAGACCAGCCAGAAGCCAAGTTTAGAGCGCGCATGAGAACGAGAGTGGTCAAGCAATATATAGTAGTAGATGTACACAGAGAAATTAACAAAATAAATGTCAGGTAAATTGATTATGAGCGACAGCAGCTGTCATACAGATAATAAACAACATTTATATGTCACAATATTTGTCTTTCCTTATGTGGACTCTTGCTTATGCTTCAAAATCACAAAAAGTGATCTTCACGCAACCAAAACAGTGACTCTCAGGTCACCAAAGTCTCATATATATATATATGTATATATATATACATATATATATATATATATAAAAAAAAAAAAAAATCACTATAAATGCGACAGTAAATTTCACAAGGATGGTTTCGGCTTTGATGATGTGCAAGTCACAGACATGAGGTTACAGACAACTAAAGAAGGAAAGCTGGAACCTACCAACGCCGGCTGCAGGTGTCATGCACAATATTGAGCCTGCCCATCATGCAGTGCAACAGGAAGTGGATTGGATAGGGAAGAGAAATCAAAACAGCCCGTCACAAGGTTCGTTAGAGTGAGGGGGGAGAGATAAGGTGGGGGGAAAAAAAAGGTTAATATCTCTTGGATACAGTCATCAGTGATTGGAAAAAAAGGCGAAGTGGTGAACTCATCACATCTGTTAATCGAAATGAGAGTGTGAATCTAACCTTTTGTCTGAAGTGCATATGAATGTGTAATACAACAATGGTTGTAACTAGTATTAGAGTATAAGTATTAGACATTGTATACACACTCTAGACAGAAGTGAGGAGGACAGCAGATGTGTACAGAAGCCAGCCTGCTGTTTGTTGCCATTAACCACCAAACCCATCCAGCCTCCCTTTAATCCCAGCCCAAGCCAAAGCCCCAGCAGTGGTTTCTCATTCAAATATGAGTAATCACACCATGGACACTTTAATCTAACAAACTGGTAACCAAGTTCTATCCTTTCTCTTACAAAACGTCCATGCCTTCCTCATCCAGCCTGCATGTACTAAGAGGAAGCAGGTAGCTACTGTATGTGGTGTTTTATTAAAGCAATTATTAGGCAGAAAGACATTTTTCTAACCCCTAGTGGCCATGCAATGCCATACAAAGCATTATGCACAGATTTGTTGAAGCATTCTTAGCTTTTCAACTACACTTTGAGACACAAATGTTCGACCTTCACTGGCCTGGAATAGAAAATCTACAGCTTTAATGTTAACGCTATGTGTGTGACTATCTTTGTAAGTTCCCTCTATCTGAAGTATGGCTGCAACTAACGATTATTTCTATTCTCGATTAATCTGTTGATTATTTTCTCGATTAATCGATTAGTTGTTTGGTCTATAAAACGTAAGAAAATGGTGAAAAATGTGTCCTCAAATGTCTTGTTTTGTCCACAACTCAAAGCTATTCAGTTTACTGTCATAAAGGAGTAAAAGAAACCAGAAAATATTCACATTTAAGAAGCTGGAATCAGAGAATTTAGACATTTTTGCTTATAAAATCAAAACCGATTATCAAAATAGTTGGCGATTGATTTAGTAGTTGACAACTAATCGATTAATTGCTGCAGCTCTAATCTGAAGGCAAAAAAAGTTGATAAATAGTCCACAACCAAACTGCTCTGTCCTGCAATCTACCACTTTGCCCAACCCCAGACAAGCAGGGGAGCCGGGTTAGACTGATCCAGGCATCCTCTGGGTGCTCAGAGCACTTAGTGGTGGTTGCTTTGGGAGCCATACCTGATGGGAGGAAAGCAGCCTGCTGCTGAAACTGCATGCTGGCCAGGGCCTGTTGGTACTGGAGCATGCTGGTGTTAAACATGGCAGAGGCCCCGTTGGCCTTCTCCAGGGCTGCCCGCTTGGGCAGGGGAGCCATGACACTAGGGGCGATGCCCTGCCCAGCCAGACGAGAAAAAAAAAAACAAAAAGAAAAAACAGAGATAGAAAGAGAGAGAGAGAGGTGCGTGGAAAAGAGACAGAGAGAGTTGGAAAGAGGCAAAAACGGGAAAGGAAACAAAAAAGGGTACATACGTTAGAGGACATCGTATAAACAGCATCACAACATCTTTGTGTGTACAACAACAACAACAACAATATCATCATATCATCAGTAGCAAGCAAGCAGCAGTCTGACACAAGTACTACACAAGCAGGAGCATGGTGCCTACTGGAGCTAACTGGCTAACAAGCATTCATATATATATATATATATTCATTACATTTCATCAGGAAGCTTACTTTGGATTATTAACTTTGTACACCTAGGGCTGACTAAATGCAACATGAGCAAGCATTAACTATTAAAACAATAAGGCTGCTAACAGGAGGTGGAACAGGTAGGAAGCACAGAGAGAGGGAGGCTGCACTGCTAGCTCCATGATAAAACTGTGTAAGCCATGTTTAAGTGATGGTTCACTCTCAGACAAATGTCAAAAATGGTCTCAGGCCAAAGGGAGTCAGATGTTAAAAATGTTATTTCTTTTCCAGTGTGTGAATATTTGCACCATATGTGGATTTTTTTGTCTCGGCATGAGGCCATCCTTGAGGTCTGAATATCCGTGACAAGATCTGATGATGGGAGTGAACTATCATTTGAACTGTAATCATCTGTTATGGTGGGATCCCTCCTGTACGGTTTTAAAAGACTGTTCCTCTTAGCCCCACCCTTATCCATCTGACATGCACTAGCAACACAGACATGCACACATTTTGATTGAGCTGCTCCACAACACTGACCACTGGATTTGGACGTAAGACTGAAGCCATGCCACCATTATAAGAAGCTCTACTTTCCCTAGCCCTCGCTGACTTTTTGTTAAATAAGCTACCGGTGATGAATTGATTGTGGCTCCTTATCACAAATTCCATGTTTGAATTTGTGTTTTGAGGTGATTTTTTCTGCATGAAAGGTAGTTGTTTTGTGGTGTTGGATCGCAACTTGAACCTGGTAAAAGCCACAATCATTTTATCACGGGCAATATAATGACAGATCAACAGGAGGAAAAAACAGACATTGCACTGAGACAACGACAACAAAAATAGCTAGGTATCTTTGGTTAAAACACTGCTCTACAACAAAGCCACATGCCAAGCTAAAAGGTGAAAGGTCATAGTACCAGGTCAAAGGTTGCGTCGAGGGGTCGCTTCAGTGATTTGACAGCCGACTGAGTCTTAATTAGCAGGCAGCGAGCACATGATGGCAATGGGCCAATGGGGTTCAAGCGCATTAACATAAACCAGCAAGCAGAGGTGCATCATGGGGGCAGCAGTGCAGTTTGGGTATAGGTGAGAAAAAACAAAAACAAATAAAAAAACAAATCATTGGAATGCAATATACAAGGGGATAACAGGACTAAGGCATGCACAGTGTGGACACTAGCTCTACTGCTCAACAGTTACATGATCATCAATAATCAATGATAACTACCAATCTACATTAGTCATTGTCACACAGAGATGGATGAATATAGCGGTGAGAATATTATTCAATCATTTTTTCTCAGTTCTCAGACAGAAAAAATTACATGGAAGCACAATTCACAGGTTTCTGTTTCATAATCAGTGTCACATGGCGACGGCGATTCGCCCAAAGCTCTCAGCCTCGCTATGTCGATAAGAGCACGTAGAAAAACACTGTTATCAAGTGTGGCTGCGCTATTTTTTCACAGGTGCTGTTACTACTGTGAGACCTTTTTTAAAATAGTGTCAAGAGGAAGAGAAGTAATAGATAGGAAGTGCAGAAACAATGGTGTCACAAATAAGACCAGGCCATCAGAGTGAGAGAGAGAGAAGGAGGAACTGACTCTCTGCTTGTGCTCCGGGATGAGATGAACAAGGAACAAGACTTCACATTAGGAAGGAAAAAAAACCCCCACTCAAATGCACTCATTGAGAATAATGTACCATTGTCCGATCCTTCTTCATTTCATCCAGTTCTGATCCTGTTCAACTTACACCTTTAAAATTTGACCTGGCAAAAGCAGAACTGAAAAAATACCAACCAGGTTGGTGAGACACTTTCAAACATGAATTGGGAGTGTGAGCCAAAGAACATATTTCCTCCTTATAATAAATACCCTGGTATAAAAAGTAATAACTTCCTCAAAAATTGCTCCTTTAAGCCCTGTTGTGTGTGCTGTGAGTGAATGAGTGTGACCACGCTTGTACAGACTGCTCACCATGGCCGCGGCGGCTGTGGCCTGGTTCACCTGGTGCTGGGCAGCCTTAATTTTGGCCTGCAGGTGGGCCGGCGGGTGGAAGTACTTGCACTTTTCCCGAGAGCACCGGCCCTTGATGTAGTCCATGCACACGGTGACGGTGTTGTCGTTGGTGTCGATCATGGTGCTGTCTGCGGGGTGGGCGAAGCGGCAGTCCTCCTCCCCCCGAGAGCAGTTGCCCCTCTGATATTCCCGACACACCTTGAAACGAGGTGAGAGGACAGGAATCGTGAAAAACACAGCATGTGGATGCAATACAAGAACAAGTATGACTCATCAAGCCTTCCATTTATCCTTTCCATTTAGCTGAGAGACCTGCAGTTCAATAAATAGATTAAAATGCTTTGCAAGGTCACATTCCTCTTGTTGTGTAAGTCATTTTCTAGTTCCTTCCTCTGTGCAATATCCGTTCACACCAAACACAAGATCTGTGCAGATATACGTTGTGTACTTCCTGTTTAACGGGAACTGTTAGATATAGAGTTCCTGTGCTTGGTCGTGAATAAACATCACACTGAGGACGGTTTAGCACTTTAACATAATAAACCTAGAATGTCTTTATACAGAACTGTAATGTGTTTGCTGGAGTGTGAGTCTCATTTTTAAAAGTCTATATGTGAGACACCAGAGGGCAGCACCTTCTTTAAAATTAGATGTCTCATGAACATAATGGGTATTACTTATCTGCTATCTACCCTGCTTTTTCTGCTCTGAGTGCGTCAGCAGTGTACGATTGAACTCCATAAAGATAATAAAAGTAGCAGTTGCAATTTATACTTCACTTTTTTAATTTTACTGATGTGTTTTAAAAGAGGAAACGCATTCTACAATATGTACGCTCTACTGAACGCACAAAACTGCATTTTTTTTGGGTCTATTGTGTGGTTTGTAATTCTTTTTTTATTTTAGTAATATTGAGATATTTCCAGTGCAGTAACAAGACAGTTTTAAATTTGGTGGCGGTCTCTCAGAATCAGAGAGCAAAGGCTTCTTTCTAGTCTTAACAATCACACCAACAGCCATGGTAGAGGAGAAAGACGCAGCAGCCTCGATAGACCAGAATGCAATGCTTCTGCAACAAATTTCAATGTTTTACTTGACTAGAAAGAACGTGTTCCTTTGCTGTTGCTACTGGTGGTGCTGAGGAAATCATTACTGCTCTTTCTGCTCAAATAAATATTGAACAAGTTCGGGCTCATCTCTGGTGCTTGTCTAATGGTATTTTGTGAAGCGTACTGTGCGAGGGCACAAACTGTACTGGAACTAGATTAGGCAGATTAAGTGAGAGAGAGTTCATGAAAAAAGTAAACAACTCTTGATTACGAAGCAACTCTCGGGATGCACTCGGCATCATAATCTGATGAAATATTACAGTATATGAACTTGTGACGGTTTTATTTTCATTTTCTTTTAATTAGCCTCTACTTTGCATAATGATGCCTGCTATTAATATTACAATTCTGTATCAGAGACAGATTATGCAAGTCCAATAAATAGTGGCGTTATTCTTATGCTTGTTAAACCACTTGTTAACAACACTTGTCTTGTTTACAGGCTCATTACCATCCTGGGCAACCCCGCTCCCACTATGAAACACATCATGAAGTAGGTTTTATTAGAGGTTTCCTGGACCTCTTTAAGCGAGGAGTGGGTTGATTCTATGCTACATTAAATGTTGAGAAAAAAACAGGTTCTATTCATCATCGTCTGTTACCTCAAGTCTATCTGTTCTCAGCAGTTTCTGGGCTGCAGCGGCGGCAGCGTTGGGGACTTGGCTGACGTTGGGGCTGGAGGCCATGAGGACGGGGGTGCTGGGCATGATCTCTTGGGGCATCAAGCCCGGTGACATAGGGCTCAGGTAGGGATTAAAGGCTGCGGCTGCAGCTGCTGCTGCATTGGCATTGGTGGCCAGGCCTGGCGTCATCTGGAACATGGTCTGGAAGAGAACAAAATAAAAGCAGATAATACGAGCACAAACTCTGAGCTTTTTTTGTATGGGGGAAAAAAAGAGGGACGGACAAATCAAAAGGCTGAAAGAGCAACGCAGACAGTGAAGAAGCTGCATATGTGTGCGCTTTTACACGTATGGTCTCACCATGGGCAGTAGCTGTGGTGTGTTCATACGTGTGTGTCCTCTCACCATAGGTGGTAGCTGCGTGCCGGGCATCATGGCGTTGGCGAGCTGCATCTGTTGGGCGAGCATGGCCATGTTCTTCTGCTGGATCAAGTTATTTCTGCCATTGATCTCCAGCTGGGTCTTTAGGTGGGGAGGAGGGTGCAGGTACTTGCAGTTCTCCCTGGAACAACGGCCCTGAAGGAGGAACAACACAGTCAGAATGACATATACTGCAGGTTTGGCTGCATTCATGTTGGAAATATACAATTTATGGACAAATATGTGGTGAAACTACCAGGGTAAAACTCTTGTGGGATACAAACATCATTGGCTGATGATGTTTGTGAAGTTTTTACTGTTTTAAGTCATGCTAGTGGCTCTATGGATGGCAATGCCGGTCTGTCGATCGGTCCAACATTCCTGATTTTCGGAGGATGAATCCTAATCATTTTGGTGATTTTGCCTACGTACAGCAGAAGCCTGTAGACTCTTAGTCTTGTTATGAATTGTGATCTTATACTCCAACAGTCTATGTCACACATCACCATGTGAATATGGCAGATAAAATGCAGGCTTGTTTTTTTGTTACGTGCAACATCGTAACATCAAAAATGGTCTAAATGCTCAATGTCAGACACTGAAGATCATGTTAGGTCTGGGCTGAGTCTACCACTAATTGCTAATTGCTTGCTATTTCTGTCAGTCCCATCAGGGACATGTGTACGTTGTGTGTGCTAGCCTCAGGTCATGACAGACACTGTGGTGCTGCTCTCCAGATGTCCAGCTACATTTCTATAAATACTGTCCACTCATAT
>CAKAOH010021418.1:0-17145 GCA_916701665.1 Sebastiscus tertius | reverse complement strand
TTTTTTTTGACGTGCTCCTTGGTGATTTTATCTTGGAAAGCGGTGTGCCATAATCCAGAGATTCATAAACGAGGAGGAGGAGGAATCCGGTGAGGAAATTGACGATGTGTCTGTCCTTTGCGCTCTTTGCAGTCCGTCACACCTAATTCTGATTTAACAGCAGTGCGTGGAAAAAAAAAAAGGTGGTCTGCAAACGGGAGAAGTCTCTCCCTCGAGGGCGGAGATAGAGATAGTGCGTAAGATAGACAGAGACAGAAACAGAAACCACCGCCTCCAAAGGCTGCAAGAGTCCGCCCAGCGCTGTGCCAGCTCTCTGAGTTTGTGGCACCAGAAAATAAAAACGAAACGATGATGATGACGGCTGGTCGCCCACTGCGCACAATAATTACGATGGGAAAGAAGGTTAAAGGGAGTATAACAAAGTTCATTGAAGTTACTTCTTGGAATATGTAGAGTGGGTTTAAAGCTGCAGTGGGTAGAAATGGAGCAAATGTGATTACAAAAAAAAGTTATTTTTATAAAATGGTCAGTATATCCTGACAGTATAGTGCATGAGACAGGTAATCTGAAAAAAAAATCACGTGTGTGTTCTGGTGTCCTCCTAATGGCATCTGCAAGATTTCACAGATTGAATGAAAACAGCCAATCAGAGCCGAGCTGGAGCCTTGCCGCCTCTGAGCAGCTGTCAATCAATCCTGAACTTGGCAGCGCTGATCAAATATGAATCAATATTCTGTTACTGTAATGCCTATTTCTTGTTTCCTCAAATGTTTTCAGAAACATCTTGTAGTGTACTATTTAGCTGTAAAAAGAGAAAGTTTGTATGACCCGGCAGCCATGTTGAGATCAGTTGAGGAAAGGAGGCTGGGTCACACGTCATCAACGCATCAGATATTTGGGGATATGACACATGCGCAGTAAACTGGTTTGCACTCGCCGAAATTGAGCCAATCACAACGCACGATCGCAGCTTCAGTTACACTGCGCATGTGTTATACCCTATACCCCAAGACCCATGTCCGCCCGTGACCCAGCCTCCTTTCCATAGGTCTTGACCAAGCACCGCCCACCAGCTGGAGCAAACTTTCTCATTTTACTGCAAAACAGTACACTACAAGATGTTTCTGAATACATTTGAGGAGAGAAATAGGCATTACAGTAACAGAATATTGATTCATATTTGATCAGCGCTGCCTAGTTTGACCCAAGGCCTATACTGAAGGAGGCTGGGTCACGCTTCATCGACGCGTCATATCTTTGGGGGTACAACACATGCACAGAAAAATCTGGTCTGCACTCGCCAAAATTGAGCCAATCGCAACGCACAATCGCATCTTCAATTACACTGCGCATGTGTTCTACCCCATACCCCAAGGCCCGTGTCCACCCGTGTCCCAGCCTCCTTCAATAGGCCTTGATTTGACCATCTGATCAGAATTCGAGAGTGATTTACAGCTGCCTCCGGTGAACAGCCAATAGGAACACTCTCTCTCTGAAATGACCTGTGATTGGCCAAAATCTCCCGTCACAGGCTAGATTTTTTTAAAGCCTGAAAACAAAGCCATGAGGAGGTGCAGAAGTCTAGTTTTCTCTCAGAACACTTGAATTACAATATGCTGAAAGGTTATTATGGAATTTTTTGCCCAATGACGCCAAAAACATTCGGCCTACTGCAGGTTTAATGTCTCACAGTCTTAAAGTAGGGGTGCTGCACTTTTAATAAGGCTCAAGCTTGCACACCTGAATTTCCATAATTGTAGATGCTTTTAATAGCTTTAGGAACCGTCAGAACTACAAGTAATATTTCATGTAAACAACGTTTTAATAAGACAGTGCTCTCAACAGCTGCAAGGTGTACAAACCAATGGGAAATGGATGGACAAAAACAGCTTGGTCATTGGCACTACAGATTTCTGGTAACAAGATCCCCAGGGGCCCCAAAAGACCCCAGGTTCACTGTGTAGAAATTGTTTTTGAATATAATATGAGCTACTAAAGCACAACTGGCATGATAAGAGACCTTGCGTTATGTACCCAACCTCGATGCCCTAAAATATAGTTTTAGGATATTTATTTATTTCAGCAGATACTCCGCTTACATGATGCATATTCCTACATTTATATGTAATATATCAGCCTAGGAATAATGCCCCTAGTACACTAATCTGGCCATCTGATTTAGGACAGGGGTCACTCAAGTTCATTCAAATCAGCCGCAGAAACAGATTAAAGGACAGGTTGAGATTTTTTTTCAAGTCTATCTTAATGCAATAGTCACATGCTTATATGTAACACTGAAAGAGTTAATGGTCGTTGTATTTGTCTCTCCTGATCACACTGTCCGTAAAGGGTGATAAAAAAATCGAAGAAGCAGAGGCAGAGACATCCAGACTTTTAGTGGGCGTTCAGACTGATATCAGCCCTGCCTTAAAACAAAACAAGGGGTTGCGTTGGTGGGGGCATGTTGCTTCAGGTACCAGTGAGACATGACATACGATGAAGTCCAGTTTGAGTAACACATCTGTGAATTAGAAGCCTTCTCAGATGCCAAAACACTGCTTAGCGGTTTATGTTAATAACACTACAGAATTTAGTGTACAGAATTTATACAGCAACTGTTTTATCTTTCATCGCAACACAATCACAAGGTAAACGCTAGAAATACAGCGTTCGCACTACAAGGTAATCCACCTGGAATGTGCGTTTGCATGTATTTGATTAGACAACGCAGCGCTTTGTTGGATAGCAAAAGCACCCCCCGATGTGCCGCCGGATTCACTTCATTCAAATGAACTAAGGGGCTGTGTTTTAAAGCCGGTTTAGTATGCATCAAGGTCCAAAAACACTGGATTCCCATAATGCAAATCAATAATAATTCCCTTGTCTGGTAAATACCTGTCTTTCAAACACCATGTCAGTTTGTAACGCAAGCTTTCTTATGCTAAACAGCAGTCTGCAAGCCCACATTTAGATGACCCAGGTGACATCATTATGACATCACCAGGGTTAGTTTCTCAAAACTAGAACCAAAGCATCAGAAGAAATGATATCCAAAAAAGCAAATTCTAACTAATTATAACTATAATAACTATAGAGCAAGGAATCTCTGTCTGTCTGTCTGTCTGTCTGTCTGTCTGTCTGTCTGTCTGTCTGTCTGTCTGTGTGTCCTTCTCATATCTCAACAACCGCTCATTCGATCCATTTCACAATAAGTGGGTGTACTGCTGGGGACCCAAGGGAGTGCCATGTTGAATTTGTTGCAATTGGGACACGCAGCACGTTGAATATTAATACACTTTTATATAAACATGCAAACAGTGCTCTTGTGCAGCAGCGGGTGCAGGGCTTAAGTGCTCTGCAGACTGAGTCGAGCATGTTGTCTGAAGCGGGTCGTTCACTTTTGCTGCTGGATGCTGAATATACTAACATTACAACAGAACTCCTCTTCGCTTCCCTGGAGTCAACAAACGATGAGCGGTTTTCGACAACGCTACAAGCTGCGTTCCTGGGAGCCAAGCAATCGGCCTGTTTGGAACGGCCACGCCTTGAAAGGGCACTGCACTGGTGTGTAAAAGCTGTGAAGTGTTCCTTTAAGTTCAGCCCAAGTTTACCAAATGAAGCAGGTATATTGCAAAGTCACAGTCTTTAGTACATTCCCTCTTAGCTTCGGCTAGAATACATTTGTGCACAGGAGGAAGACTGTGGATTTGGTCGCTTCACATATGTTTACATACATATGGAGGAGGAATAGTAACAAAAACCTTGTATAATGTAGATATGGACATGGGACAGACTTGAAAACATGTGAACCTATCCTTCAAGGTGCTCAGTGATGGGGTTTTTAGCCCAAACATAAGAGAAGTCTGTGGGTGACTCATTTGTATTTTAATAGTCTGTAATCACTTTTATTCTGGTCATGGAGAAATTGCCAGACAGTCCAACAAACACTGTCCATATAGGTGCAAAAGTGTGGAGGCACCAGCAATTGTTTTGCTTCAGAACATTTTTATTTTGATATCTGCTAACATGTTACATAAATATGTATGGCTAATTGTTACATCCCGAATGTGTCATAGATCTTTTCGTGGGCATATATAAAGATGGTGTTACATAAATCCCTGCTAAAGAAGGTGTAACCCGGTTCTTTTATTTTTCTGTGTCTCTATATCATAAACATGAGGCGGGCGGATTTAAAATGGTTAGAAAACTGATAACCTTTTTCTTAAATGGTAATAATCCTCTAAATGAGTCATGAAAGGTTGGATCTGTTAGAAATACACAGACAAACCATGCATTAAAACCGATTAAAATTTGTTTTCACAGCCGTGTTTATAGACAGTGACATGGATTACACTACAGTCATTGAAATTGTTTTCCATTTTCTTTTATCTTCTCGGTATAAATTGGAGGTTTTTACTATGATCTTGTTATTGGGATTTAAAGTGTGATCCAGCTGCAACGACAAGGAGCAAAGACAAGTATAGGAAGCAGGAAAAGATTTGGGAAGACACAAACTTCAGTGATGTCAAAGACTAACTGGGGACACTGGGCAGCACATGCAGTCTTCAAGAATACACCAATGACATAAACTGGAAATGAAACATTGCCACTCTTTCTCTCAACCTCAACCCTCACTCACACACAGAAACACATACATCTCCATGGCAACTGATAAAAGAATAGCTGGTGTGCAAAAAGAAGTGATTGCCAAAGCATATACAAGAACTTAGATGGTCAGCAAGAAGCAAATTTATGGAATAAAGAAAAATCCAGGAAGGAATTGAGGGATCTAAGCAGAACAACAAATACCGTCAGTCAAAGAATATGAAGAAAATGCTAAATTAACCTAGCTATAATGTCAATAAACATGTAATTCCATGAAGAGTAGAGCCTAAAATGCTCTCAACCCAATTTAAGTGTCAGTTTGTTGCTTTTCAGGGGGCTTAATTACAAGCTACACATTTATTTATCGCAAGTGTGGTTCAAACTGCAAATTTGCTCAACGCAAGTCCTGCAGAATCCAAATCTGAGCAGAAGGATTTAAGCAAATATGAAGGAATGAAAGTTGCGCGGATGTTGCAGATAGCAGAACAGAGAGGGTGGGCAACAGAAGAGGGGAGAGGACAAGGGAAGGAGTACAGCACAGAGTACAGCACAGTACACCACCTACACTCGTCTCCATGGCAACTACCACACTAGAACGAGTGATAATGCAGTTCCCTCTCTTCCGATTCTGAAAACTGTTCAATTGGTACCATATGCACTGTGCAGTATGTGGGAGACAAAGCTTTCTGTATTCTGTTGTTGCAGAAATGCGTGCAATGTAATGCTTCTAAAAACACTACTGGTTAAATATTTTTTTGACTGCATACGTTACATCCGTCTATCCACCAGAGACGTCGGCTTCAGCCCGACACTGAATTCATCATCATCGCTTTAAGGGATAACTTGTTATTTTTGAATTAAATGTGTTGTTGTTGTTTTTTCTTCTTGGCCAAAGCAAGTGGCACAGTGTGTGGGCAGCAGTTGCTTTCAAAGATACAAGTATTGAGGTTGATAGAATTGAAAAGGCATGATAAAATAAATGCCTTTTCTTCCAATCTAGCTCCTGCCGCTGTTGCTGCTGATGTAAAGTGACAGCGTAACAATTCAAAACCTTCAGACATGGTTTTGTGCAACACGTTCTTTGAAATCTGTATCCTCAAAAAGTGATTATGCCACTGTGCTGAATACAGTTTCACTTTGGGGCTTCACTGTGGAAAAATGTGACAACAAAGTGTCCGTACAATGTGTGCTAAATTATATATCTTAACCAAAAAAAAGGCTGGTGAAATTATGAGACAATGTGTCTCTGCTACACCCACCACTCCTTTTTTTAGCCTCTGTCCACGGCCCTTTCATCCTATTCTGGATTCATTTTATTGTCTCTAAATGGCTCGTTTAACTGCCAAAGCAGCACAGTATACTATGCTGTGGTTAGCATAATTAATACTTGCTCATTTTGCTACCAAATAAAAAAAGAATTAATTTGTCTGAGGGGGATTTTCTTGATCTGGTCTTCTGTCATTTGATGTTAATTTGTTTGACAGACTGTCATGATTAATACAAAGTGCAATCAGTCTGTCACCATCAACTCAGCATATGACAAATACAGAGCAAGTAAAGTCGGTTGCCGGACAGCCCAGGAGGAAAACTTCCAGATGGCCGATCCGCCTCTGCTCTTCACTTCATCACTAGTGTCTGTATCGTGACAGAGATCATCTGACTGTCTGAAAAGTGAAGTAGATTTGTGATCTTTATCCACGGTGTCATTTGAGCAGCCTGGTTTCTTACATGTTCATATCTCTGTGAATGCCTGTTGTATAATGGGATATTAATAGGGCGCTCAATCAATTCAAATATTTAATCGTGATTAATCACAAATTAATCGCACATTTTTTTATCTGTCCAAAATGTACCTTAAGGGAGTCGAGCATGAATTCTCTTATCAACATGGGAGTGGGCAAAGTGTGGGCAAATATTGTCCAGGAACCCTCACAGGTACTGCATTTAGCATTAAAAATATGCTCAAATCATAACATGGCAAACTGAAGCCCAACAGGCTACAACAGCTGATCTTGAGGTCAGCAGTCAATAGACCTCTTTTATCCTTTATTGCATTAACTTTGACAGCTCTAGTTATTCATTTATTAAGTTTAGCAGATCAGTGTCATAATTAATAGCACTTTTTGTTCACCTACACCTGTGCAAAGTAACAGTGTTTTAAAAGGTCCTCATTGGCAGTGTGTTGCCTGTCCACTGACACATCCAACACAAAGCTTAAGCAATTTGAGAGAGGATTTCGTCATGGAAGACATAAATCATACTAAGACCGCAACTAATGATTATTTTCATTATCAAGTAATCCACCAATTATTTTCTCTGTCAATTGATTGGTCTACAAAATGTCAGAAAGTAATGAAAAGCGATCACAATTTCCTGAAGCCCCAAAAATATCGTTTTGTACGACCGTCCAACAGTCCAAAAATCAATGTTATTCAATCTATAATTAAACTAAATACAGAAAAGCAGCAAATCCTCACAATTGACAAATTGAAAGCAGGGAACATTTGGCCTTTTGGCATTAAAGTGACTCATACATTTAATCAATTATGAAAAAGAAAATGCATGTTATATTTTCGGCCATCGTTTGGTCTATAAAGACAGAAAATAGTGGAAACAATTAACTAGAACGCAATTGATTTAATATATTCAAATTGCTTGTTTTTCTCCACCAACAGTGAAAAACCAGATAGAGATATTCAGTTTTCTGAAAGATATTCGAGAAAAGCAGCAAATGGCTAAAATGATAATCATGATTATTTTGATCAATATTGAGATCACAATTATTATCACGATGATTCATAGATTTTAGGGCCAACATATTTTTATTGCAATTTCACATTTAAAAAACAGAGCGCTACTTTCACTTCCATATTGTGCTAAATTCCAACTGTCAAAAATTCAAAATGTTATTCTTTTACAGTGTTATTGTTATCTCTGGTGGTTATTTGCATAAAAACACAATTCAAATGATTAGGAAATAAATGATTGTATTTTTATCTAAATATTTGCTTTGATTAAAAACAATCTTTGTATTAGTAGTTTTAATTCTATATTATAATCTGTTTAGAGGTAGTGTTAAGAAGTTAATCAGGTCATAATTCCCTCTTATATTATCTATTTTATATTGCTGTGAAAATATCTCCTTCAAACAACTGCATTTATTCAAGTTGGCAGTGCATCTCTAGCTGTTAGTTTAGAAAGCGCTTGATTTATGCAGCAGAGTTTTCTGTGAGCGGAGCATGCATATTTAACGCCAATATTGCAGGCGATCATGTTCATTTAATTCTGGGAAGCCAAAAGCGTGATCGCGATCAAAATTCCATTTATTGTGCAGCCCTAGCCGAAACTTTCTTCTTTCGTCTTTTATTTTTGCTTGAAAAATGATTAACCAAATTGTTGCCCGTTAAATTCCTACCAATAGACTAATCAATCAACTAATCGTCACCTCTAAATCTAACTGTCTTGGTCAATTCATCCTGGATGTGATGGTTCTACTTTAAGAACCTTTTCCTATCAGATTATTTTTTTCATCAACCAACAAAACAACCTGAGTTAATAGGATATTTGAAGCGAGTACATTAGCAGAGGTCAGGGGGTTCTACATAAGATCATGCAAAATGCATTTTCTTTTTTTCCCCCCAGCTGACAGGTAAACAACATCAAATGAAGCTTGGAGCTTTTTTGCGTCAACAGCCTGGTTACTTGTGACACAGAACAAAGACGTGGTTGAGTGCTTAGCGAGATGCTCTACTCAACATCATCAGGAAAATAGAGGAACAGCAGGAGAAAATCCGCTCGAGTGCAACATGATCCTTTTGGCAGCAACGTCAAATCTGAATTTTGGGAGCTTTCCTTCAAAGGTAAAATTTATGCCTAAACCATCTGCTGAGGGCTAAACTGATATGAAGGCAGACTCAGCAGGATTTGTACCTGAAACTCCAAAGGAACTCAAGGTCGGCTTCACCAGTCAGCCGTGACGCCGTCACCTTCATTGATCATGTTCCCGGCTCAAGTGTGAAAGTCAAACAGCCACACTGCGGCTGAAAAGCAAACTAATAATAGAAATAATGTGAAAGCCACTCATTGTGTTTCAGGAGCGTGATATTTACCCTTGAAACCTGGGTGACTAAACGTTTACATTATTTCTGTTCCCCGGTGGGCTTTTATGCAACACAGACTGGTCGAGATGGCCAAAAGCTACGTGACGCTGTGCAGGGGAAAGATTCTTGTTCAATGTATGAGGGGTCAAAGGTGCCCCGCTAGTCAAGCACTCAGTGGTGTTCAGGGTGACTCTGTTGCTCTGTGATTGTACCCTGAGAGAATAAATATAGAAAACATCATTTAATGTCCTACAGGGGATCAACAAAGCGGTATTGTTTGCTGTGACACTCGAGACTGGAGCTCAAACAATTTTCTGTTATTTACCAGGAACAGAAATAGCACCTTTTATAATAGCTTCACGACCAACGCAGACATATTCAAAATGCTTGTATGTCGGCTGTCTGGTTTATTTAGATACTGCAATTTGATTTGTGTGTCTATTCATTCTTGTCTGTTCAGTGAGGCAGTGAGTGGAACTTTGAATTTAAATCTAAAGTATCAGACTACATAAGGAATAAGGCATTAAATATGAAAGAAACCGAGGTTTGCTGTCAATAACAATATAGGGTTTTTCATGTCTTTTAAAATTTAGCAATGAGCAATAACAGCTTTGAAATCTTAGATCAATTAAAACTGTCATAATGACTTGCCAGATACAGGCAGGAAATTATACTCCGGGGCCCAGTTTACCCAAAACTATCTCATGTGATTTCAGTAATGGTGTTCGACTGATTGCGAAATTAAGGTTTTAAACAAACAAATATGAAATTTAGTCATTTGTCTTCTGTGTAAACCAAGGTTAAACTAACTTAATGACACAAAACTCTCACTGTATGGGTAGATTCAGGATGGATTTGGAGTTGTGAAGGGCATTACAGATGGAATTCATTTTAATATGATGATGGACGGGTTAAAAACAACATTAAATGAATGAAAATTGGATTTATGAAGTGTGATAATAGAGCTCATAGAAATAGTTTGAATTATGCCGAGTTTTATTTTTGTTGAGAAATATGTACATTTGTAGAAACCAAAATATATTGACCGTAAAAAAGACATTTTATTAAAAACAAAAAATAAACCAAAAGCTACCAATGTGCAGATGAAGATCTACTTTGCTTCCAAAGCCAATCTGTAGTTTTTCATCCATTCAGCCGGGATTTGTCAGAGTGTTGCTGTACAAAATGAATTACTATACACAGATACACAAGACTTATTTGCAATTTAAGGGAATTTACCAACTGATTTGGTTGCCATAAGGTTTGCTTTTATACTAAGTTCTTTTATTTATTGTAATTTTATGTTGTATCACTGAAAATATTTGTACATGGGTTTTGTTACTTCAACAACTGGACGCCCCAAGTTTGAAGAAACAGTAAGGAGTACAAGCACGGGAGCAAAGCAATGTACTGCTGTGGACGGGGGCAGCAGCAAAACATATTTTAGCCACATAAAAGAAAGGCCTACATAAAAAATCACCACTTTAAGTGTACGCTATACAGTATTTAGAACATTTTCACCGCTTTACCTTGTCGTCAGTTTTAAACGGTTAACTCGGATTCAACAAAGTCACGCAATAACACAAACAAACTGACAGATCGTGGCAGCGATAGGCCAGCAACTTCAGTGTTCTACTGTTTTTGTAAATGGAGTCTGGTGGCTTTGAAGAGAGCACAGATAGCAGCTTTAGTTCTCCATCGGAAAGGGCTTGCTGATGGCAAGGTAAAGTGGTGAAAATATTCTAAATATAGCGTACATTTATACTGATGTTGTTGTTTTTTTAGGTGAGCCTTTCTTTTAGGCGGCTAAAATATGTTTTGCTGCCGGCCCCGTCCACAGCAGTACATTGCTTTGCTCCTGTGTCGCACTTCTGTCTGTTTCTCCAAACGTGCCGACCGCCATCTACTGTAGGTAATACACTGACTATGGATAAGTACCTCATACAACCCCACTTCAAAACATCTGAAATATCCCTTTAATCACAGTGACCACTAAATCCCAAAATATCCGCAATTTTTACAATAAATCTCTGGTGCCAAGGTTACTTTGTATGGATGGAGATGTAGACAGCTGGGTGAAGAAAAGGCATTTACCCCATATGGTTGGACAGAAACTGGTTGTGTTTTTTCCTCATGTCACTCGATCAAGTCCCTCTAACTGAACTAATGAATTCAAAACAGAAGCACAGACCTATTTCCTGAAATGTTTTTAAACTAATCTATGTTGCCATAGCACTCTGCTTGACAACCATTTTATGGCGTGAACCCTTTGTTGCTGAAGAGTCAAGTCCCGTCACCCCACCCGAAGTGTTTGGGAATCCATGTGCAGCCACGTATTTACGGTACGCTTCTCGGATGATGCGGAAGGCTCGTGTGTTAGCGTAAGGTATATCGGTGACCGGGTCTCGGTACAGTGCGGCCTTGTGGGTGACAGGACAAACCTCCTGGACTGGCAGCGGAGGACTCGACTGGTCGATGTGTGGGAAGGATGCCTCAAAAGCTTCGTCATCACTGAATGTTATGTAGGTACGGGAGCACAGGCCTCCGGCAGGCTGCTGGGAAGGTGTGGCGGGATTTTGTGGTGCAGTCTGAGGGACGTCCTGATCCAACCTTCCGAAAATGGAAAAATGACAACTATTATTTTTACACAAATATACTATATGCACTTAAATAAATAATTAAAGTAAATTCAATTGACACAAATGTAAACAATGGTGCAATAGCCATTTTTCTGAAGCCAATTACGTCTAGCGGTAGATCATACGCACCCTTCAACATCCACGTTTTCTTCTTTTAGGACTGAGTGAGAGACTAGTGGCATCAGGACTGAATGGTAACGGATGGTTGGTCCTTCAAAACGACGCTTCTTATGGACTTGTTTCTTCTTGTCTGCCTCCAGACGCTCATAGTTCTCTACAAACAGAAATTAAAATTAATAAGGGCATCCATATAAAGTATATTGTCATTAAAAGAAACTTGAGATTTGAGACAACTTGAGAATTTGATGCACTTTATTCATATGTCCCAAAAATAAATAATAATGGAGCGATGGAAAAAACAAAAATCGTACTGATGAAGTCAGACGTATGTTCGTGTTAGTCATCACTGTAACATACTAGTGCATATACTGAGAAGCTTAAGCAAAAGTACATAACATTCGACATTTTGGAACCAAAACTCCACATTTGAGTAACTTGACCAATATGTGCTCACCTAAAGATCGAATGTTGATCTCAGCTGTTATTTTGGCCTCCGCCAGCAGTTCGTCCTGGGTAAGGGGCCGGTCCCGATGAGCACCTCTGCGTCTCCGAGGGGCATCCTGACGCTCTTGCAAGCGCAGATTGGTCTTTCGGGTATGTTCACTGGTGGACTGTCGCACAGACTTCCGAGCTAAAGAATAATTAAAGCATACGTAATCAAAAAACTCTCGTCAAATCGTCATGTGCTTATGAGGTGATGGTTTATGTGTTAAACAGTTTAAGTGAAGCGTTTTGGATCATTTATGGGGAGGTATCTGAAAACAGTGTGTAGGCATTTGTGCAAGGTTGGTAGCAATCTTACTCTCGGCAAAATCTTGAAATTCTTGTGGAATTCTCCTTTTGAGCTCCACTTTAACTTTCTCAGTCTTCTTCTGTTCCTCGGAGGGTCTCTTGGGTTTGGGTTTTGCCACCTTTATTGGTTCCTTGGATTAAACAAAGATAAACTGCCTATTAACTGCACATCTATTGCAATCATGTTTGCACTTCCATGTTCATATTGTGAATCTGTCACAAAAAATACTCGTAAGTCACAAGAGCAGGTCCTTTTATGCTGCATGGTCATTTAAGAAGGTCTCTCAGATATGAATGTAGACTGATGAAAGTAATTTTATTCACTTGTTAATGCAGAAACTTGATTCAAAGTCTGATAGCTCCTGAAATGATTGTCACTACCTTATACGCTTTAGTGACCACTCGACATTTCCTCCGAGGTGCATCTTCCTCCTTGTCACTGTCTGGCTCGTCGCCCTCATCGATGTCAAAGTCGCTGTCCACCTCATCCTCTGTGTCTGAATGTTCTCCGTGATACTCGTCATCTCCTGATTCCTGAAAGGAAGCAAAAGGGCATCATTTAGCAAAAAGTAACAACCTTCAGAATCAGAATACACCCTGGAGTCAATTTGGTGAACCAAATGTCCTCTGTAGTTTTCTGTAAGTTGTATTCAGACTATTTTATAAAGTTCAAACAGGTGACGTGTCGCATATATGCTAAATACTGCGTGCACAGATAAAACAAACCCTGCAAAGTAATTTAATTACGACACGAAAATCATGACGACAAAGACCAACATGGATCACAACAAGGTGAAAAAACTCAACAGACATTTTAAGTCACGCTAGCCCTCAAATTTGAGTACGTGCACTGGCATGGTCACACTGCTTCATCAAATTGCCAGCAGAGATGACTGAGGCGTCTCAGGATTTGTTTGTGATTTTTTTTATCTAGCTACTCTTGTCAACCTCAGCTGGGACTAACGTCAGAACTGCCAGAGCAGCTGCTGCCAAATCCCCCTACACAAGTTGGCCCTTGAACCAGCAGCTGCTTGAAGAAAATTACCCTAGACTGTAAGTTGAGGATACAACTCAGCAGCATCTTAAAATGTAAGCCTTAAATTAAGTTGCTGCAATATTAAATAATAGCATGTAATGTTCTGACACACAATATAGCCTGAAGCCTTTCCTCTATCTTTGAGTGTGACGCAGGAAAGGCTGGCACTCTCATCCAGCCTTCACAAATTTGTCAGCTGTTAAGATAGACTGGGCCAGGAAATGTTGGAGTCGTGGTCGCAGTTTCAGATGAATCACATTGGCATGGTGGTTTTGATGATCAGAGCTGCTGCGGACCTTAATTGAAGGCACATTTTGTAGACGCATCCGTTGGTGTGTCCTTTCCATGTTGGCGGTTAACATCTATTGCATCTTTGAGCTTGTATGCATTTTTCTTCTCTTACTATGGCTTTGAGCACACTTCACAAGCCCTGCTCACAGACCTGAGAAACACAGGCTAATGGGTATTTGTCCCACTTTCCAAAACCTGCAGTCTAAGGAGCAGTTTCTGAAAAGCCTATGCTGAAGTCCATGATCTTCTTAAATATCGGCTGCGGCATTAACTGCAGGGATGAGGGCATGAACACAGTTAAATCTGCATCACTTCTAATACTGCAGAGACTTTGAAACATGAACATTCACTTGGGTGCCAAGTGTCTATTAGGTACACTTAGCTCGAATATAATAATACAACAGCCCTGCAATAGAGAGGCATTGATTCAACTTTGGTTGAATCCGCAGCACTGTACTGTGTGCTGCTGTTGAATTGTATTGCGTTATACTGAGATGATTCTATTATTATTTTTTTCCCCATCCCTCAGTGAGAGAAGACTATATGAGACACTTCAATCAAATTAAATTGCTTTACCTATTTACTTCTAAATAATACATTCAACATATTTGTGTCTGAAGTCAATTCTATGTTTCTTTTTGTGACTGATAAGTGAAGTGCAAGCAGTTCGTCCATTAATTGACCTGTCTATCAACATAATTGTTTCCTTTTTAAATCATTTTAAAGTTAGTTACTGGGTACTTCTATGATTCGTCACATAAAAACTATTATTTGGACTTTTTTGGTGCCTGTCACTAGAACAATCAAAACAGTCCCTTTGGAATATAAAAAAATCATGAAATTGTGAAAGAATGTAGTTAATATTTTGTACAGGTATTGTGCAAGACAAGGAATTGTCCTGCATGACTTTTTGTGGCCTCTGATAACTTATACGATACAACTTTATTGTCAGTTTGCACTGAAATTCATTTTGCATCCATAGGCAGCTCAGTTTGAGAAAATGTACACATACATAGACATACTGTTACCATAGACAGACAGACAGACAAGTAAGACCCATCAGACAAAAAACAAAACACATCACAATTATTCATACATAACCCATTACAAAACTGCCATCTGTCCTCTGGATTTACATGTCTTTAGCAGCACATTCATTATTATTTAGCGACAAGATGGACTGATGGACAAAAGGGTTCTTTAGCCTGATGCGGTTAAATGTAGGGACTCTAAATCGCCTCTTGGAGGGCAGAAGTTGATATTTCCCATTTAAAACATGTAAGGGATCAGAAGAGATGCTGTTGGCAAGTCTGAGCACACTCTTGTTGTGAGCTGCTTGAAAGGAGGCTGTCACAGGTTGGCCAATGATCTTCGTGCAGATTTTGATTTGGCTATAAAGTTTAGCTTTAAGTTTTACATATATACTACTGAGCCAAGCTGTGCTGCAGTACAACAGGACACTCTGAATCACTGAACTGAAAAATAGAAAAATAATCTGGCTACTGGCTCCAAATAACCTGAGTCTGCGAAGAAAGTAAATGCGCTGCTGTATCTTCTTACAAGTAAATTCAATGTGAGGGGTCCATGATAGGGTGGAGTCTATCATAACTCCCAGGTATGATAGACATTTGTTCATGAAAGAAGTACTCAGTTACAGTCTGTTGCAGCCTAATGTTATTCAATATGAGAATGTGTTCCTTTTAGGGTAACGCTATAATGAAAATATACCGTTTAATTATATCAGCCTGAGTAATTCCACTGTGTAATTGTGTGAAATATATTAATTATTTCTTTTTTGAAATATTTTTATGAGAGCTACAAGTTCTTTTAACATGGTCATGGAGCATATATACTGTATATTTGTATTCTGGGGGGTATCGTTCCTATGCAAAGAGTAGTTTAGTTTATTTATTGACTACACTGAGGGGCGTTTTATATTTTAATAATTAATTTATTTATTGTGTTGAGTTGAATGGGCTACTTATTTTGTACTGTAATTACCTTGTGCCCTTTCTACCTTTTTCTTTTCTTAAAGCTGACTTCAATTCAATTCAATTCAATTCAATTCAATTCAATTCAAATCACATTATTTGTCCCGAGGGGCAATTGTAGAGGCTCGTAGAGTAGTACTGGTAGTACTCCTAGTACTACTAGAAGTAGTACTAGGAGTACTAGTAGGAGTACTAGTAGGAGTACTAGTAGTAGTTCTAGTAGTAGTAGTACTAGTAGTAGGACTAGTAGTACTAGCAGTAGGACTAGTAATACTAGTAGTACTAGTAATAGTTCTAGGAGTAGTACTAGTAGTAGTTCTAGGAGTAGTACTAGTAGTAGTTCTAGGAGTAGTACTAGTAGTAGCAGTAGTAGTACTAGTAGTAGTTCTAGGAATAGTACTAGCAGTAGTAGTAGTAGTAGTTCTAGGAGTAGTACTAGTAGTAGTAGTAGTAGACTTGGTGTAAACTGCTCAGAATTTCAATGTACTTATAGGTGCAAATGGCAAATAAAACTCTTGAATCTTAATGTTATTGGACCAGCTATCAAGCAGCTAGCTGGGAGCAGCACAATGCTAACGTATCTTGTTCATTGTGTATCTGTCAGTGTGGTTTACTCACATCGTTGAAGCCTCCATACGTGGTTTTGTAGAACTCATCCTCTTCTTCAGCATCCAGTAGCTTTGACATGCGGTTTCCCGCAGTCTTTCTGGGTTCCCGGTCCACTGCCAAAGTCATGATGGCTGTAATAATCTCTACACAATGCTAACTAATGTTTAGTATCTAGCTAGCTAGCTAGCTTAGTGTTCGTGTTGTGCTAACTAAAGTATATATTATATACTAACTAAACTGTCTCAAGTTGTTTTAAGGGACCTCTTTTACCTCGTCGTTACTTACTGCGCTTACTCCACTAACGTTATCTGATCGTATCCATATTTATTTAAGTTATTAATATGCTTTGATTACAAGCTAAGTACGCAGCTAACCGCTAAGCTAAGACTAGCCGCTGCCGTCTTGTTGCTAAGCAATACATCCGGAGCAGTTGGTGTACTTCCGGGTTACGGTCCGCAGTAAAAAAGTTGTTTTCAAAATAAAACTGCTCTCAATTTAAAATTTATAATTTTCTGAATTGATAAAATTATAATATTGTTTTTTTTTATTTGTTTGGTTTTTTTGCTTGTTTTTTACTTACCCTGCACTATACTCATTTTTGACAGTCTCTTCTGCACTATAGTCACTTTTTAATAACCCTGTGTTACCCTGCAGTATATTCAGTTTTAACAGTTTTCTTCATCTCCTTGTATTTTTATATCTGGTATATTTTTTTGTATTTTGTACTTTGCACTACTAACTTTTTTACTGCCTTTTTACTAACATGTTTTGCACTATGGAACTGTGATGCTGGAAACTTGAATTTCCCTCAGGATCAATAAAGTTACTATCTATCTATCTATCTATCTATCTATCTACTTCTGAATCTATCTATCTATCTACTTCTGAATCACGTGGCTGGTACATTTCAATATCATTATCATTATTACTACCCAGGTGTAATTCATATACTGTGCAATATT
>CAKAOH010021417.1:20303-93525 GCA_916701665.1 Sebastiscus tertius | reverse complement strand
GGCGGATGCCTCTCTCACTCAGCAGCGTTATTATGTTCGTTTAACGTTACACTACGTTGTCTCTCAGCGCCATCTACCACTTTCCTTTTCCTCACCGCAGACGGCCCTGGATGTATCGCCACACATCCGTGTTGTTCAAATCATCCGTCGTTCTCCTACGGTGTGTGTGAAACATTCCTGCCACCATCCCACCGTTTGTTTTTTAGCCACAGCGACCTGTGACGGTTGCGTCACAACTGTACAGCCTCATTTGCATAGGTTTTTCCCGCCCCGTTTGTAAGCAACCCTGGTCTGTGCCTTTCACATCGAAATCGACCCTGATCCGACCCTGGTCTGACTCACCTCTCGACCTGGGTCGCGAAGCCGAGTCAGTCAACGTGGGTTAACGATTTCATACACACAATCAACCCTTGTTCAACCCTGGTTGAGTCCTCGGTGTGAAAGGGGTATTAGTCTTTTAAGATAAGATAAGATAAAATATTCCTTTATTAGTCCCACAGTGGGGACATTTTCTTGGGTATTTCTCCCCTGATCTTATCATTGTTGTACTACTTGTAAAGTCACTGCTGTTTTGTTTTTGCACCAATAAAAAAAATATAAAGTTAAACAGTCTTAGAGCCACACAAACTGTTTTTCCCCAATTTTCCCAGTATGTGTGTCATAAAACTGTGCTTCTATTTGCCTTCCAGGTGGATCATTAAGGAATGGATGACACATCAGTCACTCACCCCACAGAGTCAACATCTGAGCAGTCAGTTAATAGTGGCTGAATCTGATTAACCAGGAGCCAGCAAGCTGACAGAATCAGCGGATTTACCTGCAAAGAAACCACATCGATGATTTTTATTAAGGACATTCATGAACCCGATCCTTTGTCGTCTGGAAAATAAGAACAACGGGGTATGCTCGTCGGACGGCGTTGATATATTTGAGCCCAGCCGAACGATTGTGATTGTGACTGTGACGACATGTCTCTACCCAAGCGCAGGAAAATCAGGACTTTTGCTCTGCTGTTTTGCGTCATTACATTTACAACATTCCTGTTCAGTTACACTTTCAGGGACCCCTCGCTCTACTTCTTCAAGTACGCTTTTCGCATCTCGGATAACTTTTTCTCCAAAGGACTGTGTGCCTGCCGACAGTGCATGACGGAGCTGGAGGACGACCCCTGGTTTGCTGAGCGCTTCAATCAGTCCGTCCACCCTCTGATGACCAGGGAGAACAGCGTCCTCTCTGACGAAACCTTTAAATGGTGGCAGGTAAGATTCAGGGGGATGTGTTCAGGGGATTTGCGTTTGAGGATTTAAAAGAAAAAAACAAAAAAAACATGCACATTCAGCTTCTGAGAGCAGACGGGGAGCTGAAAAGAAAAGATCATGAATAAAGAACAGAGATCACACGCTGCTGCGATGCTCCCAAGAAGTGTTTGTTTTTTGCCACATTGATTGTTTCAAATCCGAGGGATCTTCAGCAGCATCAAGTTGTGAAGCAAACTCCCACGCACAATTTGTTCACATTTAACGAGTGAGATGGTGGATATGGAAATTGCTCTCACCATCTTTCCCACATCTATAGACGAAGAGAGATCATTTCCATCATAACTTGAAGTATAGGTGATAACGTAACCATTTACTCTCCGCAATCTGCATCGCTCCTCCGGGAATAATGCAAATATGCTGCAAATGTTATGCAAATATGCCACTTCTGTTCATGAATATGGGCTTTGACTACAGCTACAACTGTAGGACTATTAAGGCAATAAATCTAGCCTTTTAAACTTTTTTAAATCATAATGTTCAATAATACATAAAGCGTTCTACTTTTGTTCGCTGTACCACTTCTCCACCTGCCTCACTAATATTTCTTGTAATGTTTTTCTCCAGCCCTAGGCATGGACATGTGGCAATTAACTCTGGGTTTCATATCACTAGAGCTTGATATTGTATTAGTTATACCACATCCTAAAAAATGTGATCAATGGTTAACTTAAAAAAATTAAGGCAACAAAGTGACACGTAATATAATTGAATAGATTTTACTACTACAAATTTGATTAAAAAGTATTGAATAATTAATTAAATTTAAACAAAAATAATAAGTAAATCCAAATAAATTTCACAAGGAAAACTGATTTATATTTACGGAATAACTGGGTGAAATTGAGTTATATCTATTAATTATCTAGGTGAAATTGATTTACATTTACTGAATATCTGGATGAAATTGATTTATATTAGTTAATTATCTTAGTGAAATTGATTTATATTTATTAATTATTTGGGTGCATGGTCATGGAAAATGCTTGTCAATGATTGGCTGGCAGGTATCATATATCAGGACAAACATACCTTTGGTCACTAGTTTAGTCACCTTTCTAATAAATCAGAGTTAAAGGAACAGTGTGTAGCATTTCGGGGGATCTATTGGTCTATTGGTCCACTTCACGTAGCCCGCCATGTTGCACCACAGCCTGGTCGTACTAAACGGTGTATGAATGACACTGTACTTCGCAAGTCATTACGCATGAAATAAGAAGTGTTGTTGATTTATTTTGAAGTTAGGTAATTACTGCGGCGAGCCCCACTTTGCTGCTGATTGGTGTGCTTTCGGCGATATGCATGAACGCTAATTATGGCGCTAGATCCATCAGGCGATTAGCTTAGCATAAGCAGGGAGAAACAGCAAGCCTAGCTCCGTCCAAAGGTGACATAATACACCGACCAGCATGTCTAAAGTTCACTAATCCACATCTTGTTGTGATTTAATGGGGCACAATGACTTCCTGGAGTCTCTGCTGGTTTCCTTGTAATCTCACAACAAGACTCAACAAGATTGTATGGATTAAACAAATCAGATATAACATGACATATGTTATATATATATTGCATTTCCAGCCTTTCCTTTGCAAGTTTGAAAAATGTACATCTATCAAATATCCAGTTCCAGACTAATTTCTATCTATAAACTCTAATCCAGTTTGTACTCGTCCACTACTACCTGACTCTACAGTCAGAGGAGGAATTGTTATCTCTGCTTCTTCCATGATGGATTTTGTCACCTGTATGATTGCTGGGTGTCAGTGCTAAATGGCTGCTGGAGAGAAAAACCCATGGATTGGAAGTGACTGACACTAAAACCTGTTATTTACTGTTAGTGTAGCTCAAACATTTCCTCATATCAAACTCGCTCCACTGGAAATATCTTAATGGATGTAATGACACGAATACATTTGGCATCCACAGGGATCATAAAACACACCAAACCCTAAAACAAACCCAGAATTATTAGATACAATAGCTGTTAAAGTGTTTTATGGTGGGTTTCTTTAGAATTCACATCAGCTATATACTGTACGTACCAGCTTTAATTTAATCCAACCTATATGTACTGTACTTTATGTGCATCCCATCCCATTATTAGAGCCCAGCTCTCTAAATTAGAAAAGCCTATTCACAAAATTTATGTCACACAATTATCCTACCTTTGTCTGGAAGGCATCCAGTGCCTTCAGCATTCCCACATTCACCTCACACCATGTCCAATTAGAGGCAAGAATAGAAAAATTACTGCAAGGTTGCCTCCTGCCACTACTCATTTCAGGAAACGCTTCTCACAGGGAGCTTGATGAGGCAAGTGTCACATATCAACGGTAGCTCGGCCAGATGGTTCGGGCTGCGCTGCTGCAAGGCAAGGGCGCGACCTCCAGGTGTACCCGGGCTGCTTTCCTCCAATGAGATGTCAAAACTTACATGTATACACGGCTGAAAGTAATTTCGGTGAAGGAGAGTTTTCGAATTAGGCAGAAAATATGTTGTGTAAGCTGTTTTTTTTAAGATTTATACTGAAGTAGAGTTTAGTCTCCTGATTAAAAGCTATATTTCAATACATAATATCATATTCCCCATATTCAATGCCAACTAAATTGTTCCCCGGAATTGTATTGGCAAGGTGGAAAAGCCTCTACTATCATATTTAAAGCATGAGTCACTAAAACTCTGCAGTAAAACTCATGAGAGATTGCAGAACGCTCTGTAGCCGTTCAGTGTTTCCAGCTGCCGCAGCACAATATATAACAGTATACAGTACACACACACATTCCTGCATTTATTTTCTGTCTCTCCGAGTTCAAAGCCACTAGAAGAAGGCCAGGCCAAAAGAGCCCCCGCAGACGCAGCTAAGCCGCCCCTGAGGTTATTTCTGAAATGTGCTCGGTGTCTCGAGCTCGGCTGCCCTTGTTCAATCACTTCAACTTAAAGTGGCCCCGGAGCCGCGGCTCTCTCTGAGCTCTGTCTCTCTCTCTCTCTCTCTCTATGCTGTGTCACCAGTGGCTGCAGTCGGAGAGGCAGCCGGCCAACTTCAGCGAAGTGGTGGAGGAGCTGTTCCAAGTCATCCCTGATGAGGTGCTCTACATGGACGCCAGCCCCGAGCGCTGCAGGACCTGCGCCGTGGTGGGGAACTCTGGGAACCTAAAGGGGGCGCAGTACGGCGGCCTCATCGACTCCAATGATTTCATCATAAGGTCAGTTAATACTTCAGTCTGGGGTATGATTTTCAGAATAGTGTAGCTTCACACTTTTGACTATGACATGATTTTAACTAAGGATGATTTTAGTTTCTTAAACCTCAGGTCTTATTTTTGTATCTTTGGCTAAATGTCCACCCAATTGGACTGTTATCAGCTCATTAAATGGGCGTTATCAGTCCTTGTCAATGCCATTGTAATGCGTCAGATGGGCCAAACTGCACCTACGACATTGTAAAAGTGAAAGTGAACTTAAAAGCAACACGTAAAACTGAATGACACGTTACGTTTTGAACACAAACAAAACAGCTAGTTTAGGTTTAGGCAACACAACCAATTGGTTAAGTTTAGGGAAAATATCGTGTTTTGGCTTAAAATAACTTATGTTTGAAAAGTGAAAGTAAAACTTAAGGTTGTGAACACAAAGACAACTACATGTTGTTGGTTTCACACGGCATGTGAACCCTGGTCTCCTGGGTGAAAATACTGTGTTTTGTTTCCCATCCGTTGCCCCCAACCTCCATCTCAGATAGAGTTTATGCCATCCCAACCGACGACGTTGTCGTGAAAGCGTAGCACCGACCCTCCGGTTCCCCCTCAGGTTAAAACTGTTAGCTCTGTTAGCACTGTGACCGTTAGCTGCAAGCCGCCGGCTCAGCCATGTTGAGAGCCATGTGGAGGCAATAGGAATTCTCTGATTTCCGTATAGAGAACCTTTAAAGCTGAAGTAGGCGAGATTGGAGCAAATATGATTAAAAAAAGTTATTTTTATAAAATGGTCGGTATATCGTGACAGTAGTACATCAAACAGGTAACCTGAAAAAAATCATGTGCCTCTGTGTCCTCCGGTGCTCCTAACGGCATCTGCAAGATTTCACAGACCGGAGGAATACAAGCAGTAAGAGCTATCCTGAGCTCTCTCTCTGAAATGACCTGGTATTGGTCAAAGTCTCCCGTCATGGGCTAGATTTTCTAAAGCCTGAAAACAGAGCTATGAGGAGGTGCAGAAGTCTAGTTATCTCCCAGAACATTTGAATTACAATATGCTGAAAGGTTATTATGGAATTTTTGCCCAATGAAGCAAAAAATATATTGCCTACTGCCACTTTAATCACCTGATACTGAGCTTTATCTGACTGGACTCATTCTTCATTCATAAGTTTTAACTTGGAAGTTTTAGGTTTGTGTACTTTCATTTTGTCCATCTCCTGCAGCACTGATCAGCTCTAAAACAAATATGCAATCAAATCAGCTGCAATATATCCGTTATATAATATGTATACAACCATTTTAGTTGTGTTTGATGATCAGTTAATTGAATGGCAGACAAACACTGGAAAAAGCTTTCATTTGGTTCAGTGTAGTGTCAACATCTCTCTCTCTCTCACATTTCTTTCTGCCACGTCCCAGCATGCACTCAGCACAGAGGTGTGGTTGGAGATTTTACTTCACACATCCTTAATCTGCGCTCGATAAAAATTCGATAAAGTGATCTTAAGAAGGCAGCAGATGAAAACAGTCGAGTTTGAGTATTCAAACGTTCACCCGGTGCCTCAGGGCGGCGGGGAACAAGAGAGGAGTTTGTCGCTCCCTGTAATCTGTTACACCAATTGCAGCTCTGCAGAGAATGAATTGGAAAAGATGGAAAACACGACAAGGAGATTTTCTGGAGGGCTTGTGGGTGTGCTCTCTGCTGCAGATTAGGACTGTTGGCTTTATGATAAAATTAAGCTAATTTGTATGTCAAAAGGGTAAACAAACATTCTCCCTCAGACCTCAGTTCAGTGTTCGTGCGGTATCTCAAGTCACAGATTTGAGTCTTGGCTTATCTTTGTGCAGGTTTTGTCTGAATAAATACTGATCTGCAGAGGCGGAATATGCAAATTCCTAAAGAGTGAAGTGGTATTGTTCTTAGACTATTAGATATTTCTTTTCAAACTTGACAGCAAAATCATTCTCAATGGGCCCCTTTGTATTTCCTGTTGCAATGGATTCATCCGAAATCATGTACTACGTACTACAAACTCAATATGTGTATCGTTCAACATACTTTTGTGTGAATAAACAGCAGTATATATCTTTTTGAACACACTGAGCAGTAATTTACGTCGTAACTTCCTGAGAGCCTCCTTGCCGATTGGAGACGTATAACCATGGTAACCTGTGCCAACCTCATGTGACCAAATGAGGATTTGTGAGAATCTATCTATATATATATTACACCAAGCAAAGAGAAATCTTATACTTAAATTGAAGCGTTATTGACCTTACAGAGCTGTCTGTCAATGTCTGTTATGATTGCATTGTATGGTGGGATATTTATGCCGGCATAGTGTTTAGCACTTACTGCTACCAAAGACATACTGTGTATTTCCAAGAAGTGAAAGTCAATTGTTCGTTCCATTGCAACGTCAGCGCCCAGCAGCAGAGCTACGTTTCCACCATTTTGGACTGAAAGCGACTACCAGACGACAGTAAAACGTCCGCCTACAAAGTCCCAAACAAAAGTAAAAACAATTATTTCTATTTTATTGTCACATTTAATGTCTGTACTGATATGGCCTGTAGTGAACAATAAAGTATTATAAATATAATAAGCTTTTTCAGGCCAAAATGGCGGCAGTAGCTGTTGAAATACCAGGATTTCGTCTCTTTGCTTCTATACTTTTTGCTACTACTATAATATAAAACCGGAAATAGTATGTGATTTGCATAGTATTGGTTTCATGCTAAGGTTTCGGACATGAGATTTTTTAATATGTCCGAAACCTTAGTATGGAAACAATAGTACGCAAATTGCATACTATTTCCGGTGTAATATTACAGTATGCAACGCTGGACTCTACGGCGGCACAAATATCCCACAATGTAATTTCAGATGATTCTGTTTTAGCGTACTAAATAGCATGTTAGTTTGGAATTTCGGAAGCAACCGTATTGTTCTTTGAATAATAATACAGACCTTTTTCAAATGTAACGTAAATGGGCCCCTTTGTATTTCCTGTTGCAGTGTTTGTTAATGCAGCAGCTGACAGGAAGTAAACTTGGACCAAAGCTGATATCCTTGCAACAGAACGGCAATGAAAAGGTCTATAGCAATTTTAAATAATGTTACAATCTGCTATCGTATACTATAAAAAACAAAAATTCAGTATCCTAAGATTGTTTCTGCTCAGAATGGATGGTGTAGATGGTTGTAGAAGATACTTATCGTCAGCAGCAGATAACACTCACTTTTAAACTAAATGTATCAAATCAATGACATTGATAGGATATCAGCTCGGAGATGATATGGCAACACAGTCCAGTGAGTGTGAACAGAGACGGAAAACCAATGTTTTTCAGATATCCACAATGCAATTCACCCAGATCCTCTAAAGCCTCCTTTTTAGACCATTATGAATATTAAACGCTGTTGGCTTATCGGCTAAAGCCTCTTGTTTGCTCAGCAGATTGCAGTGGTAAAATAGATTTGAGTCATAAAAAGAGCCTTTGCATACGCCTGACAAAAATAAGCTTCTTGAATAACGGTGTTTGAATGTTGTTTGAAGCACTAATAAGTCATCGTAGTTATTAAAATTACCTTCTTCTAAGACATATAATTGACAGGCCGATGCTTCTTTTGGACATCTTATCGTAGGGAAAGTTGAAAGCACACACCATAACCATTTCTCGTTTGTGTTTGATTGCAGATAAAAAGAACATTTTAGACACAGAGTCGATGCTTTTATCTCGTAAATGTGAAAATACAGCTAACTTTATGGAGTTGAAGACACAGAGATAGACGAATCACACTTCATCTCCGCTATAGCTCGGACACACGGCGGAGATAAGGAAGAACAATTTGGATCAAACAGCAAACAAAAACCGGCCCTGGCAGACGCTTGTCTCGCATTGTGATCAATTAAGTGTAATGGAAAGTGTAACTTCAAGGTGAGGGGCATAACAAAACTATAACTGTGTGTAAATATAGTATGAATAATACAGCAGAAACAAATTAGACTTGATTAAATAATGCAGCATAATGGAAAAAAAACAAAAAAACAACAAAGAGAATGAGTATGTTGAGTGACTCTGCTTGTGTGCACACTAAATACTTCAAATACTTGCACGTGTCACAAATATAGCATGGCAATATTTCCATTTATATTTCCACGTCTGCCTGTATCTCTAATAAAACCGCATTTTAATGATGTAAATAGTTTTATTTCAATTCAGTATGCTCTATTGGCATGAATATAACAAGGACAATATCGCCAAAGTGTCACGTAATAATGAGATTATAAAGAAAAAGGTACAATTGATAAAATCAAGAAAATAGTGGAAAACAATTAATTCTCGGTGTGTGTGTGTGTGTGTGTGTGTGTGTGTGTGTGTGTGTGTGTGTGTGAGTGAAAGTTTTCATTAAGGAAAACTATAATGAAAACTATTCATTGACAGACTTATTTTTCCCAATAAAAATGAGATAAACTGAATAATTAGTCACCTTTGGCAACGTGAATTAGGATAGAATTTATTTAATTTCTCTTTCACAAATAAAAGCTGTTTTAATGCTGAATCCAATTCAACTCGCTGCTCATGGTATGACACATTTTATCCTCTTGATTAGTAAAAACATTCTCCACCACATAATCTCTTTTTCAGAAGTTGATTTATCTGCTTGACCTGTTGCACTAGTAAGAATCTTGCATATTGTAGGTTCTTGTGTGTCAATGCCGGTAATGTGAGATAATATAACCGGGTCTTGGAAGAAAGAAAACATTGACTGAGCCATCACAGTCTGGCATGAACAGGAGCCCTTTCTGCTAACCTCACGATAGATAGCAACACCTGTTAGTAACAGTTACCATGGTAACAGGCTGTTTTTAGTTTCTTTTGTCCACACTAAAACTAGCAAAAATCAAATGGGTAAAGAAAGAATTGATGAATTATTATTATACATTTTCAACAAAATACATTTTTATTTACTACTTCCTATATACCAGGCCAACCCGTTCTCACTCCCAACTAATCAATTATGGCAGCTTGGTCAGTGGCCCTACTCGCCAAACCATGACGTCAAACAAACACCGGACTTTCATCCAGGAGACCGGTGTTCACGTCCCGTGTAAAACCAAAGGTCAACGTTGACTTATATTTTGTTGTCCAAGTAGTATAGACCAATCACGTTTGAGCAGGTTTTGGCTAAATGCAGGTGAACAGTCTGTGTGTTGAGCAAAAGAGGCGGAAGACATTGGCTGAAATGCAATCTAGGAACCCACCGGCTATCGTCTGTCAATGATTTAGCTTTTTATTGGTTTAAAAATAGCTTGTAAACCGGCTATTTGTGAAACAATCTGGTCGCACACATCATCTCTCAAATCCATCTCCGGTCTCGTGTCTCAAGTTGCTATCCAGACTGCAAATAATGAGCAGCTCACGGAAGAGGAAGTCTTGGCCTGGATTGTGTAAACCCCAGTACCAGTGTGGTTGTGAGTTTTTGACTACCGTCTTCTACTACACTCTCCAAGCTACCGCAACCATCAAAAACGGACCCAAACTGTTACACTACGCCACTTACGTAATGTAGCCTACTTAACTACATAACAAATGTATTTATTTTAACCCAAACTATAATATTTTCCTAAACCTAACCAAGTAGTTTCCTTTGGAAACAGAAATTTATTTTGAAAAGATGCATATAATGAGCGGAAATTGCCACGTGCAAAACTGATGCTAGAGGGGTACCTAAAGCGCCATAGTTTGACGCATAGGGCCACTGACCAATCTGCCGTATTTGACGAGCTGGGATTGAGAATGTGTTGAACAGTCACTCATTATTACACTCTATAGTGAGCAGTAAACTGAGATTTCAGACACTTACTAACCGTGTGCGTTGCACAACTGTAATTTCTGAGCTTCGCATTGTGGGATTGTAAACAGAAAGTTGTGTTTGTGCCATGGACACTGCTTTTTTGTTCTATAGTGGGAATATTAAAGGGCACTAGGGCGTAGTTTAAAGGGCAGTGAATGAATTAATTGCTCTGGCAGACACAGTGGTGGTGGGAAGGGTTAAAACTACACACAGCATAAAGAATCAGGTGCCAAGATGACACTGGATACAGTAGTTTGAGTCTATGGAATAAAGGTGTGGGTGCTTAGACTGTCACCAGCCTAAAGAGGACTCTGTTAAGATTGATGGCTAATGGGCTTCATGATGATGGGGCTGACACCGAGATCTTATCAAGAGTAACCAGAGCGCTGCTTAAATATCGGAAAGCGAATTTCACGCAGTATTCTTGCATGGCTCTTAATTTATCACAGCGTGGCTTTGTCAACCTGCTGTGACATGTTGCCTCTGTATAAAGGCACATTACTGCACTTATCTTCTTCGCCAGCCCCCGCTGCGACAGCAGCATGCCATTGTCTACCAATTCAATTATTGGATGGCAGGAGACAAGAGTTATTCTTTGCCATTAGCAGAATAGTTTTCCTGCAGGAGCATGCTTCGGAATTATGCAGTTTTCTTTTTATTTATTCTAGCCTGAGCATCACATTTGGAGTCATGCTTGGGTGGAAACCATAGTGCTGAGCCAAAAGGTCACCCGGGCTACGCTGAAAAAGCGGTGGAACATGAAGGTGAATACATATTTCACAAAACTTGTGCAACATGCTTGAGGGCAGCACTCTGTCCAGAATACGTTTTTATGAAATGTTGGTGCCTCTAAATCCAGACAAATACATGGATTCATATTGTATAATGATCTCTTCCGAACACAGAGTATCTGATCATATGCAATCACACTCTCTCAGTACTTCCGTGGCCCACCAGCATATTTTATTTGAAAAGAAGTAGGCAGTCTTGGATGTGTGATTGTCTCATCATTCATATTTACTCTGCTGAATTGAGGATCAGTCAAGCTTATATTCTATGCTATGATGTAAGCCCTTGCAAATAACTTCATTAAGATGGATCTTAAAGCCAGCAGATGTAGTAGGAAGGTGGGCACATCACATTTGTTACTCAAAAATCCATGTTTGAAATTGGCTTTAAAACCGGGATTTTCACACAACTAATGCAGGAGCTTTACAGCTTCAGCTGTCTTCTGAATTTGCCTCGAAACTAGTCATGACGTTCTTTAAACCTGTTGACATCGGAGAATGAACTTTTTCCTTTCTCTGGGAGTGTGTTATTACCATAATGATATGCTCCCGAGGGCCCACGAATGACCAGAACGCTCCTTACAAGTGCCTCTTAGCCATCAACAACCTCTGACCAAGGACACACGAGCTGCACTTTGTGTTTGTAATCAGCGCCCCAAAGCTTAAACAGAGCTCATGTATTGAAAGCTTGTTTTTTTGCATTATTGTTATGATGATAATGGCACAACCGGAATACTGCTTTCAAAGATCCATCAGTACATAAATTTCCAATTAAGACTTCATTTCCATGTGTGTCCAGTCCACTCTGCAATCAATCCTGCCCTTTGCTTAGTGAACCTATTTGTTATTGTGACACAAAGAACGATGGCGTTCAGGGGCTTGATTGCCACTTGGGGCTACCCACGCTACAAATGAGCGTCACCGGGGCAGTGCAAGAAACTCAAGAGCATCCATCAAATGTTTTTGGACATGAATTCAAATTTTAACTGTAGATCATTTTCAGGTGACATTATTTGCACCTTAATTTTGATGTGTAAGTTATTCGTATAGTCTCAAATGTAGCTTGGCTCCTTGTATGGATGTGTGCATTTATTAAAAAGGTGATCAAACCACATACAGTGAAACAGGAATAAAGCCCTAACATGAATGGCAGTGAATGATTCCTTCTGCAGGAATGATGATCAAGCAGGTATGGAGAGGAGCATGTAGACTGACAAGCTGGATTTATGCTTGCTGCCATGGGTTAACAGGGGTCCCCATCATATATACCTCACTGTATGTTTTGATTTATAGTTCACTAGACACATATACTGCACGTGATCAGGCCATATCGTGCTGTAAAATTATTCCCCACTGTGTAGTCACTGTGATAGAGAGTGACAGTCGCTGCGAGCAGAAGGTTTTCAGTGGAAGTGGCTTTGTCAGATGTGTATTACTGAAAAAGAGAATATAACTGAGTCTGTCTTCAACGTGCTTTAAGTATAACTTGCAGTATTTTTCAACCTGGACCTTATTTTTCCAAGTTTTTGCAACTTAGTAACTAAAAGGGACTACAATTTCTGAAACTGGTCCAGTATTGAGGGAGAGCGCTGTAGACAGCAGCTGCAATATGGTGCTATTGGGGCAAGTTGGCACCATCATTTACATGCACTAAAAGTGTTTGTTTTTGCCAGGACAGCCTCTAATTGTTACTTTAAGTATCTGACACTATGGATAGAGTCTCACTGAAAGAGAAGTCTCGTTCTGAAATCTGGCGAGGTGACATGTTGCCGAAAGACGACGGTTGAATAGTAGAATATATCCATCCATACAGGCAGAGTTTGTTGTTTTGGAGTACAGAAAGCGTAGCTTTGTGTTATCTAAAAGATTTTCAGTGTCATGGCTGAATATTTAGATGATTTTGACAATGTGGACGAGGTCTTTGAATTCCATAGCCTCCCGTATTTATTTGAGCCTGAGTATAGGGATATTCAGATTTCACAACGAGACTTCTCCTTGAGCGGGACTTGGACACAATAACAAACAGATCGGATCAAGCGAAAGGTAGGAAAAACGTTTTATTTCTCTGCAGGTGTCCTTTCCATAATGTTGTAAGTCACTTATAATAACAACAAGCACTTTCAGTGAACGTAACGTTACATTGACGCTGCTCATTCGCCCTCGCGGCTCGTTTCTTGGCTGCCGGTTACAGCGTTCTCCCTCAATACTGGACCAATTTCAAAAATGTTGTCCCCATTAGTCATTTAGACACGAAAACATGAGAAAATATGGTCCTTGTTGCAAAACTTAGCCTTTAATGTTGTCTTAATTATGAACAATGTCGAAGTGTCCTTGCGCAAGAAACTTAACCCCAAATTCCTCCCTGAGTATTTAGATTAGATCCTGATGAGCAGGTTGGCACCCTGCCTGGCAGCCTCTGCCATCAGTATATGATGGCAGAGGCAGAGTGTGTGAATGGGTGAATGCTGACATGTAGTGTAAAGCGCTTTGAGTTGTCGGAAGCCTAGAAAAGCGATATATAAATGCAAGTCCATTTACCATTTCTAGCAAGCACAACATTTCAAAAACAACTATTTGTTAAAGTAAAATTTAATTAAACCGGGCTGTATACTGTAGCTTTTGTTTAGCTTTGGTAATCATTCCTCCTTTATTGAAGATGTAGCTGCATAGCTACAAGTGAGTCAAAACCCCGAGTTAAGCCATATTCTATGAACCATTTTTTTTAGATGAAACCAAAAGTGAGAGCAGGCAGCTGACCCTACTTGATTTATTACCTCAGTAAACATTGTAAATATGAGTTTATGGTCTCAATCTCTAGTTTAAAGTCTTATTCAATACAGCCTGATGTTCATTTAGTAAATTATGGTCCCATTTAGAGTCAAATAGACCATAAAGCAGGGGATGCTTTAGGGCGGGGCTACCTTGTAACTGACAGGTCGCTGCCACGGTGTTGTCCGTGTATTCGTCTTACAACTTTAACCCTTTCACAGCGTGTTTTCAGTTCATGAAAGTTAATTGTGACATTTTGGGCACCTTAAAATGTGTTATTCAGTGTTCAGTACTTCTGGTTGCAAAAATACAAGATGGCGACAGCCAAAATGTCGAACATCAAAACGGCAGTACAATGGGTGACGTCACGTTAACTACGTCCACGTCTTATATACAGTCTATGGCTGCGAGCAAAAACTGTGTGTGCACAACTACTGACCTTGTTAAATGAATGCTTAATAAGTTTGATACACAACATAATGAGCTTGAGCACTCGTTATGTGTTCCCACATTATGGCTCCTCTAACGAACCACCGTGAAGGTTTTGCATGGGCGTTTAATTATGTTTTAGTCAGTCAGTGAAGGACATTCATTGGTGTTGGCAGTGTGGCAAGGAGCTACATTCAGAATCAATTGCAACATCCTGCTATTTACCTACAAGGCATAAGTCTCTTGGTCTACAGAACCTGGGGCTGCATGATATTTCATCAGTCCACACTTAGAAACTGGGTGGATAATGCCAACTGTGATTTCAGGATAACTGCAAGCCATCTATAGCTAACAGGCAGAGTACCACACCATTCTCAAAACAACCTTGACTGCCACATTGCAAGTTTAGTATTCACCGGTTTAATTACAAAGCCTGAAGCTTTAAAACCACACCTGAGACTCTGTGCCTTCATCTCATCTGGTGCGCTCGCCTCATCCCGGCCCCACCGCTTCAACTACCTGATAAAAATGTACACCGTGTTCATTCCTCATCATGATTATTAGTCAGCTGGAACTGCATAGGCATTTTGAAAATTTACACACACTCAGGCTTACAAAGGAGAGCAGTGAACTCGTGAGAATGTGAAGAAATGAGACAGTACTGAAATACCACTGACCTTTAAAGTGTTAGATGGCTATTACATGCTGCGTGATCTGGCTGCACCTCGAAGCACGGGGCCGTGTTATGGTATGCCGTTGTTCTTGGCTTTGAGCATTTTGAGGACGAATGAATAGTAATTAGACAAATAATGTCCAACAGCCTGCTGGCAGGCCAAGAGCCTCGACATTAAAGATGCCATTAATCATTTATCAGCATCACAGTCTCACTTTTCTCACTGTTCTGGGGAAGAAAATAAGACATTCTCAGAGAGAAAACTGAACAGGTCTGAGATATCAGCCCTAGTCTGATCAAAGACATTTTAGATTAAAAGCAGTTTCAAACCAAGCACAGATTTTCGACCAAAAAATTTGCATGGAAATTTCTAAAAATGTACTTTGTTTGTTCTTATGAATGCTTGGAACATTCGTGCGGGGGGAAAATATTTGTGCAGACTTTGATTTCAGCCGATTTCCGCCTGCAGAAATATTTATTTGACCAATGAAATCCTTCTCATTCTTCCAACTTGTGTCATAAAAAAAAAATGTTTTGGTCTAATGGGACATTTTTTTTTTTTTTTTTTACTATTGGTGAATAACAATGGGCCGTCCACTTCTCAACACCCAATAATGTACGACAAACACTGCGACGACTACCTCAACAACCACATAAAGGACAATATATGGCTTGAGATCGCCCAGCAGCTTGGCTACCATGCATGAAGATGTAATTCAGCCGATATGTATTTGCTAATGTAATATGTTGGGCACAGAACGGGGCTAGCCACAACAGCTGGCGTTAGCATCACATCTGGGGTCTAATTATTTTATGTTTTGTGTAGTTAATGTTAGCCCCTAAGACATTCTCTGTCTGATTTTTGTTGTGTGGAGTGGAAACGGTATAGGTTTCTATTTTGGAGGAAACTCAATGGGCCTCATTGATGAAAATGGAACAGCAACACAGTTACTCAGTTGCGTAAAATTTGAATGCGGATTTTAGGCATTTTCGCACCCCATTTTCGCATCACACTGGTGAGAAACAACTTTAAGAGTTGTTCTTAATGTAAGTCAACTTACAACATCCTGTACCGCTGTGTCAATCTCAACCTCTCGTCGATATTTTTTTACCAATTTTCTGTCACTTTTTTCACCGATGTAGCTCTAGGTAGATAGCAAGCTATCTTCTTCTTCTTCGTGTCCAGCCGTCTTCTATATCACGTCTTTCCAGTGGTTGGCGCAGGCGAGCCCAGCGGCATTTGGTTCGGCCAGGTCATCTTTGGTACATTGTGGAGCTTGGCTAGATCTCATGATGTGTTCCATGGTTTGGGATTCGCCACACACACATGCATCGGAAGTTGTTATTTTCCATTTCTTCATGGACATTTTGCAGCAACCTTTGCCGGCCCGTAGGCGGTTCAGTGTTTTCCAGACAGCCCAAGGTTGATCTAGCAAGCTATGTCGGAAGATGACATCCCTATATTCTTCATCCCACCTACAATTATTGGCTAACTGTTTCTTTAACCAGTGGAAACAGCTGTCAGTGGGAAGAACACTAGACTTTTATGACTCGCTGAATGAATAGGAGATGTGCGCAGAGATTCAGAGAGTGTGATCGACCAAGAACTGCATAAACATCACAACAGCAGCCCATAATCCACACTGGCAGGTGTGCTGCAATATAACAGTAGGCCCACGCCAACCTGTTACACAAGAATGATGTTAAGCTGAGCAATGATACATTGATGTGAAATCTAATTAACATTAAAAATACCTGCCTCAGTGATTTTTCATTGATGCATGTTCTCTTTTTATATCATTGATGTTTTTGGTGCATCTGATCTGATGCAGAGTCTTGGTCACCAACTGATGTCTGAAGTATATCTCTGTTCAAGCCGAGTCTGAAAATACATACAGATATAACAGTGAAAAGCTTCAACTCTGAAAAACATCTAGAGAAAAAAGTCTTCAATCAATCAATGCTGTAGAACCTTTCAACCTGACTTGTATATTTGAGCTTTTAAGACGTATTTGCGTTCATTAAAGTTGATTGATGCTCAAAGTATTGGCCCTTTATAGTTGTAGCCTCCATGTAGCCCTGCTACAAATCACTTGTCAACATGTCTGTCATCAGTAAAAAAAGACCTTCGCTCTGAATTTCACTCCTCCGAGAACGAGCCATCTGCTCTGGTTTCATGCTTTCCCTGGAACGGTGTTACAAACCCTTTATGATTCTCCAGATCTATTATTACAGAGAGCCACATCAAAATCAGTACACGTTTGATATGCGCAAAATATTGATCCTAATCATTCCACTTAAGCATTCTTCATCTCACATTCTGTGTTTCCTGACTATTTGTGTATTCAAGGCAAAAAAACTCTGTTTTGTGTGCGTGAGCAAACCATCTTGTCGGTGAGATGGGGCTTTTCAAAGGCTCAATACATCTGCCCCAGTTTGTTTCAAGTCCATCTGGTACCAATTTCCAGCGCCAGGGGCAAGTTAGAGCAGAAGTTGAATATTGATTAGATCAATCTGAAATATTCGCCTCTTTAGAACAGTTGACACCACACGCCCCACAAGATTAAGTGAAGGAGCAGCACGCTGAATCCACTTAACAACCTGAGAACTTCTTGAGTGCCCTTTAGAGTCTTATTGTAGCATTCACTCCTGCAGCGAGTAAATGGCACTGCAGTCTTCTACAGATCTCAAGAGGAGCTTTGAGTAACACGAAAAATTAATAAAGAATTCAAGAAATGTTCGAATACTGTGACTGAAGGACAATATTGTGCTGTTCAACGATAGAAAAGTTTTTTAGATGTTGCGTAAGATGTCAAATAGTTGTGGAAAAAGGTTGTTGTGTGTGGGAGAAGAACTGTTTAAAGTTCAAGACAGATTGATGTTACCACTCCCTAAAGCATCCCCTGCTTTATGGTCTATTTGACTCTAAATGGGACCATAATTTACTAAATGAACATCATGCTGTATTGAAGAAGACTTGAAACTAGCGATTGAGACCATAAACTCATGTTTACAATATTTACTGAGGTAATAAATCAAGTGAGAAGTAGGCTCAATCAGACTTCTTTTTGCAACCAGAGAAGTCACCTCCTGCTGGCTGTTAGAAAGAATGCAAGGCACTTCTGCATTGGCTTCACTTTTCAGACCACTGGGAGATGGCTTGGGCTGCTACTCTTTTCAATATTTACTAATGACATGCTTTACGTTTCGGATAAGTGCAGTGCTACTCTTATTGGAGATGATACAACTATATATTTTGCATCAACTACTATAACAGAATTAAGCAACTATTACTTTAATGGATATTTGAGAACAGATTTGTTTTGAATGTAGCAAAAACCATAAGTATTGTGTTCAGGGCCAGGCATCTAAATATAACGCAAGGAATCTCGGTCTGTCTGTACATAAGTGTGTGTGTGTGTGTGTGTGTGTGTCCTTCGTATATCTTGAGAACTATTCATCCGATGTACTTCACACTTGGCCAGTGTATCGTTGGGGACCCAAGGAAGTGCAGTCATAGTTGGTGCAATTTGGATGACACGTTCAATGTGACACGTTCAATATTAATAAACTTTACACTCCGTGCAGCAGCGGGGCTTTCCAGGAAGAGGCTGTTGTTTTTGAGTACTTTGACGCAGAATGCGAATATCACACAGCGACAAAGCAACATCGTGGTCGATTTTCTTTCCGTCACGTTGTGTGGAACAGGTTGAGTTGCGTCTATATTTATGAAACAACAACACGGAGGCTCATGTCCGAAACAAGACGGCAAACTTTATATCTCCTTTCAACCTTGACAATGGCAGCGCAGACCAGATCCACTTCTTCCATTCTTACCTTTCATAATATAAGCACTAGGTATATAATATTCACAGTCGAGAGTTTTGCATTTTCGTATTGTTAATTTGTCATGCCCCCAGTGTGTAAAGGCCTTAAGGCTCAGATATTGAACAGGTTTAAAAAGCAAATTAGTTGGTGTCACAATTGATTGGCAGCTATCATGGGAGGAACATTAAAATATTGTTAAGAAACTGGGTAGAGGAATATCATGCAGTAGAGGATGTTCTTCTTTCCTTTCCCCTGTCTCCAGAGTGCTAGTGACACAGGCACTAGTTTTATCTCACCTTAATAATTGCTTAGAAGTAAAAGACTCCTAAAAAACACAATAACAATAACCCCAATGTTAATAAAATGAACTGATCTATTATGATAGAATGTAATTTGAGGTGTTGTGAACTTTTATTTCTCTTGAACATGTTCCAATTGAGACTTTAAGATGTGTTACATGTCTTGTTTTATATGTTATGTTTTGTTGTGTGTGTAGACTCCAAGAAAGAGTTAGTGGTGGCAGCTAATGGGGATCCTCATAAAGAATAAAGAATGTGTTTCAGAAGTGATGAATTCCTCACATTATACTATTTTATATGTGGCATGGTGTTCCTCTGGCCTCACCGCCGTCCTTTGTCATCTGCTCTGGGCGGCAGGGATCCATTTGGTGAGCAATTCTTAAAATCCCAGAAGCTATAGTTACCATTTAGAGAGAAATCCACCAGTGTAGTCCTGTCAGAAACAGGTTTTTTCCATTGAGATATTGCATCATAAAACCTCTTGCCAATACTTCTTCTTCCATACATTGCAGTCTTAATCTATATGAAGCACCTGAGCAACATGCAGCAGTGGAAAAACCTGGTTCTACTGCCCAGTACTTGTTAAAGGAGAGTAAACCAATTGCTATTTGTCCTCCCTCTCTCCATTTCTGATGTAAAATGGACTGAACAGTCTGTGATGAGAGCTTTGTAGATGTGTCCTTGCAAAATTACACATCATTATTCCGTAAAGTACAGCTCCTTTCTCCCCACAATGATACAACTGATGATGCAATATCATAATAATCAGTGCTCTGTCAATAAATAGCCAGAGACACATCTGGTGCGGCAGCTTTATTACTGGTGACACAACGCTTCTCTCCTCTGGGACTGACTGTCCTTCCTACCATTTCACAGCTGTAGCATCGCTTTAGTATGCCAACGTTATTTCATCCCTACTCGTCATGTTTTTGCCACTTGGACAGAAGCGTTTTGCATCGTACCTTGACGCAGGAGGCTCGCACGTGGTTAACGTTGTGAAACAATGACGATTGCGTAATTATGAATCCCACTTTTCTTGTCAAGACCCGCCCAACGTAGATGGTGCCATTGGTTGAGGTTAGGCATTGACCTCGAGTGGTTAGGGTCAGGATAGTCCATTCGTCAGGGCACAGGACCTTTTGGGTTACTGGTACCTCGTGCAAACATAAATTCCTGGCCAATCCTAGCACTTGAATGCTACACAGAGTGGGTCTTGCAAAGAAAACCATTGGGATTCATAATAGCGCGTGGCGGTTAGGTTTAGGCAACGAAACTACTTGGTTAGGGTTAGAAAATCATCATCATCGTGGTTTGGCTTAAAGTAAGTATGCTTTTGACGTAACTTAAGCTACGGACGTGACGTCATGTGACTCATTGACGTGGCATCCTGTGACATAACATCACTAAAAATCTTTTGGTTTCACATGGGACACAAACGCCGGTCCCCTGAGTGAAAGTCTTGTGTTTTGTTTTGACCAGTCCAGCACCCCGGACTTTCTCGCTCTAAGTCTCTGAGCATTTAATAATGATGCAGATGGGTTTACATTGAAATGAGCATTTAAAGAGCTAAAAGTATGTCCCTCAGGAGTTGGTGGAGATCAAAAATGGAGCTAAAACATGCGGAGGACTATGTTAAGTTTGCGGTCGACACCACCATCATCAGCGGGACTACAATCAACGATGAGACTTCATATCGGGAGGAAATCAACAGTGTTGCAGAGTGGTGCACAGAGTGCAAACTACTGCTCAACGTCAGCAAAACCAAGGAGCTGATCGTCTACATCAGTGGAGCTGAGGTGAAGCAAGTGACCAGTTTTAAGTTCCTGGGATTCAGCATTTGAGAGAACCTTACATGGTCATCTCACATCTCCACCCTGGTGGAAAAAGCTTAACACAGCTGTATTTATTATGGCAAAAATCCTGTGGCAAGTTCTTTTCAACTTTTACAGAAGAGCAACAGAAAGAATCCTGACTGGAAACATTGCAGACTAGCGTGAGATGAGCACGGCCACGGACAGGAGGGCTCTGCACATTAAAACCGCCCAGAACATCATTGGTACCCATCTTGGTGAGAAGAGGTGCCTGGAAAGAGCCCAAAGGATATTAAAAGACAATAACCACCCCAGACACAGCCCACCATGCTGCCACCTTGCAAGCAATACAGAAGTGTCCGCTGTCGTACCACCAGACTACAGATTGGCTTCTTTCCTCAGACTCAACTCATCCTCCATACCCCACCATAAAAAGATAGTTTTGCTTTTTTGGTTTTCTTATGTAACATAAAGGGACTACAGCTGCATTTTGTTGCGCAACCGTGTGTTGTACAATGACAATAAATCAACCTTGAACCTTCATTAACCTTCACTAGATGACCATAAACAGAACTATTGTCAATGCTGCTACATATATCTGCTGGATGTGTAAATAGGCACAGCCACGTTAGCTGCTACTTATCAAGGTTTACAGGTTGAATAGAAAAAATAAGTAAAATGCAGGTTTAGTAACCACTTTAATGACAAAATATCGCACATTTTTTCAACAGACAGCTGTTCAGCAAAAAACCTCTAATTCACCTAATATATGCCAGCTTCCCAGCACCACACGACTGACAGGTAAAGTTAGCAACTAGCTGGTGAACATAGTGGAGCACTTAGCAGATATTGTCACAAGTTGATGGAGACTAAACCAGTCTTCAAAGGGAAATCAATATTGGACTTAAGCCTTGTGGCAACCTGGCCTTAGTCTAATATAAATGTTGGCATTATCATTAATGCTAATGTTGCTCTGTGTCTTTCAGACAGGTCTGAAATTTGTTTTGCATCACAGCAGCTCCATTTGCAACATCACAAAAAGGACAAAGACAAGAAACAAGGATACGTACATTTAAACATTACAATCACAGAAGACGATATTCAGGGCCTTTCAATGTACATTTGATCTGAGATTAGGCTCCATATTTAGTTTTAGGATTGACTGGTGTACAAAAGAGTGCTTCAGTCTAACCTTATCTTGAGGTCAGAGGTCAAGGGGACCCCTTTGAAAATGGACAGGCCAGTTTTTCCTTGCCAAAATTTATAGCGTTATTTAGCCTCCTTCCTGACAAGCTATGACATTGTTACCAACAATTGTAGCCCGCTACAACCTAAAAAAACAAGTTACATTAATTAATTAAAGAAAAAAGTGGCATTAAAACGAATTTGCATTATTATCACATTAACTTTGACAGCCCTAGTATTTTCTAATCTAAATCCAGTCTAAAGACAGAGGGCGTTGTATGTAGAAAATTGTAGAACCATCTGAGACAAATGCTATATATACATGAAATTGACTTGACTTGCCTTGATTGATGAAATACAACCAGGAGTACAAAAGGCCACCATCTAAGAGCAAAACATGAAAGATTTTAGTGGTGTTGTTGTCCCATTTCCCACAAACTATATCCATTTATATTTCATTTGACAAGACTGTCTTTTAGGTATGGCGTTTGTTCCAAATGTGCAAGGCCACTTGTCATTTTTTCAACCCGAGAAGATACATCTTATATTCTATAGGCTCATTTTATATCTTACATGTTGCAACATGAAATAGCAAAATAAATCTCATCAACTGTAAGATAGCCTTCGACACAAAGTACTTCATGCAGGGGGTTGAGTCCTGACAGGCTCAGGCTGAAAATGTCAAGTTGTTATATAGCTGTCATCTCAGAGTCAGTAATGAGGGGGGTGATATATATTGCTCAGACTGGAGCACCCAAACAGGTGATGCTAGTCACATGGAGGGTCAGCCTCATGATTTCTCCTCTCTGTGTCACTTCCTTCCACTGACCGACACCAACTGCCACTGTCAAGCTACTGTATACCGCCAATTACTGCTCCAGCTTGAGTGTGTATTGTTGGACATAATAATAGGGACGCCGTGCCTAGCTTGCCAAGCGGTAATTGCTGAGCTCCAAATGGACACTGGAATTGTTCTGAATGGCTGTTTGGATGTCTGAAACATGGAGAAGCAGGACAAATTGTGCTTTTTGTCTTTCTGTGTCTATTTTTTACATATTTTTTCTCAAAATAGTGAACATGGCTGGTTTTGCATGTGTCGGTGCCATATGACTTGGCTGACTTGGTGGATTCGTGACAGCTAACCTCTTTACAGATTGTGGGGATTAGTACAACAAAAAGACAAATGTGCATCTTTGCAACATGTGGGTGAACCTCAATTTGAGCTGTCCTGGAAAGGATAAAGATGGTGCAAATCTGCTTCTTTGTCCCTGCAGAATGAACCAGGCGCCCACCACTGGTTTTGAGGAGGATGTGGGCGCCAAAACAACGCATCATGTCATGTATCCAGAAAGTGCCATAGACCTAGACAACACCACCAGTCTGGTTCTGATCCCGTTCAAGACCCTGGACCTGCAGTGGATCATTAGCGCTCTGACCACGGGCACCATTAAACAGTAAGTGTACTTATAGAATGTTAAAGCTGCACTAATCAATATTTTTATATGAGGAATGGATCAAATGACTGTGTAATGTGAAAGGTGTTGCAGTTCCCATCAGCCCTATGGAGCTTTTTATAGCGTCTTTCAGCTCATTATTTTGGTTTTACAGCCCGCAGTTCATCAACCTTTGCATCAAGTCTCAACAGACAGCTGTTTTCAGCAAAAAACTTCTAGTAAACCCTTCTAATAAAGTTAGCAACTAGCTGGTGAACATAGTGGAGCGTTTAGCAGATATTGTCACAAGTTGGTGGAGACCAAACCAGTCTTCAAAGGAAAGTCAATATTGGACTTAAGCCTTGTGGCTACCTGGCCTTAGTCCAATATAAAATATTTAATCGCAAGTTAATCACATATTATTTATCTGTTCAAAATGTACCTTAAAGGGAGATTTGTCAAGTAATTAATACTCTAATCAACATGGGAGTGGGCAAATATGCTGCTTTATGCAAATGTATGGATATATTTATTATTGGAAATCAATTCACAACACAAAACAATGACAAATATTGTCCAGAAACCCTCACAGGTATTGCATTTAGCATAAAACAATATGCTCCCCATTCATAACATGGCAAACTGCAGCCCAACAGGCAACAACAGCTGTCAGTGTGTCAGTGTGCTGACTTGACTATGACTTGCCCCCAAACTGCATGTGATTATCATAAAGTGGGCATGTCTGTAAAGGGGAGGCTCGTGGGTACCCATAGAACCCATTTACATTCACATATCTGGAGGTCAGAGGTCAAGGGACCCCTTTGAAAATGGCCATGACAGTTTTTCTTCACCAAAGTTTAGTGTAAATGTGGAGCATTATTTAACCTCCTTCCTGTCAAGCTAGCATGACATGGTTGATACTAATGGATTTGTTACATATTCTAGTTACACATGATACCAGTATCTTCACTCTACACTTAAAACGGAGCCCGCTACAACCTAATAATCACAAAGTACGTTAATGCGTTAAAGAAATTAGTGGAGTTAAAGCGAATTTGCCTTAATGCATTATTATCGTGTTACCTTTGACAGCCCTACTAAATTCCAAAACTCATTCACGTCTTAAGACATAGTAATACCTTCCTCGCAAAGACACCGGATCAATGACTTAACATCATACTGTACTCCAGAGAAGATCCTCTACAATGTGAGGAAAAGACCCTTAAGTTAAAGAAGATAGATGCCTTACCTCGACTCAGATGTGACGGCTGATACTCAGTTATTGTTTTACTTTCATCTGGACCTAATTTTATTTTACATCTCAACATACTTACAGACCTATACTTTATAAGTGGGGAGGTTGTTTTGTTTTGTTTTGCCTGTTTGTTCGTGGTATCATTATTGTTTTAAAGGAGGGTGCATTATACATTTTTCATTGCACATTACCGTTTTTCTCTTTTTCTTTCCTCCTATTTCGTTGTGTGTATTTTGCTTTAATCAGTGTTGCTGAAATATGTTAAATAGAGAACAATTGTGCCTTGCCTGCATTTTTGCTAATACAAAATCATTAAAACAAAAACTGCTTTCCAGTCACCGATCCAAAACAACAAAGAAGAGGCTCTCTAATTATTTTTTTTTTTTTTTATCAATTTCTATAATTACTTTTCCCAGAATGTCATCATTGGGCAAAACTAAATACAAATATTTTTTGGATATGTGAGGAGCAGATGTGCTTCATTTATCACACCATTTCTCAATTAAATCCAAACTTTTACCAGAAATTTAAAAGCCTTGAACGCATTACAATGTGTCGTGCATGTGTCGCGCTCCTAAATCCATTTACACTCTCCAAACACCAGACTGTCATAACAACACTCACTCAGAGTTCCTATTTGTCTGGTTGCCATAACAAATATAATCACTCAGTGTTAATCTTCCAGTAAAATTCACCTTCAGCTGCTTCAATGACCCGCAATCATTAGCTTCATCACTGGACATCCAGAAAAAATAACGAAGCCTCTGCCAATAACTCCAACACGCCAACATGTTAGACGCTAGAAGGACGAGTAAATCCAAACAAATGTTTCATGTTGTCTTCCAACTCTGCCAAAGCAATCATTCTGCATCATTAAATTTCACTTTACTGGCAGTAATGTCAGCATTAACGCAGCAGACATTAGATCTTAACTGAGTGTTTGTTACATTTTCTAGTCTTGTTAAATAGAACGAGGCTCTATGAAAGGATGTAAGGACTGATTCTGCTCCATATTCACACTCCTGAAACTTCTCCATGCAAAATGTCAAGCCTGTGTGTTTTGAAGGATGTACTTTTTAACATCAGGGTGTATAATGTAGTGTATAATGTACTGTAACAGACATCGCTCCAGGCCATTTTCACATTCAGTCACCACAAAATGTAGAGGAACTGGTTGGACTGTTATATTGTACAGCACACATCTTTCCAAACGGCATTTCTGTATAATCTTTCAATTTTAATGAGACACATTGCTGCGATGGCAGTAGCCTTGATAAACCTACTTTTAATTGGAAACATTTGTCTGGGCTGTATCTTACAGTGTAATCATTACTTTTCATTTCAGTCATTAGTATGCCATCCCTTTACGTTTCCAACAACGTTTGCACGAGTGTGGTGTAGAATATACACTGACTTTACACTTTGTCAGCTCAATGTGATGTTTTTTTTAAGCGCCTTTATTCATGAAAATGAAATAAATGTAAGTTTTGCTTGTGAAAATTGCATCATTTTCATATTGCAAACTGAACGTGGGCACCTCGCGGGAGCTGCACACACACCTTCATTCAAAGAGCCTCTCCCATTTTTATGTTGTAACTTTATAGTGTCTTCACCGCCCTGGAATAACAAATAACTCAACACTGCATGTGATGAATGATGCAAAATGCCAGTAAACATATGTATGTGTCACTGTGATGACAGTTGTGATGAGGAAAGACGCTGGGTATTTATTTTCAGACATGTTGACAGTAAAATTCAATGTGATTGTGGATGTGATGCCAGTGATTGTGGACAAATAAGCAGAAATGCTATGTTATTTTCTTGTGTTACAGCACATATACTCCTGTTACTTCCAGGATACAGGCAAACAAAGATAAGGTGAGTCATACACAGGTTTTATTTTTACACATTTGTTATTAAATATGACATGATGTATTCCCCTGCATGATCCATCAAATCCAAGGTTTGGATATAAACTTAATATATCCTTATGTACACTACATGCCCAAAAATATGTGGTCGCTCTGACCTCATACTTAGATTGTTGAACATCTCGGTCCAAAATAATGGGCATGAATTACTATATACTGATGCCATTCTTAGTGGTATTTCCAACTGTGGAAAGTAACTAAGTACAATTTACTCAAGTATTGTGCTTAAGTACAACTTTGAGGTACTTGCACTCTTGACTGCACTGCATTTATTTGATCACTTTAGTTACTAATTACTCTTCAGATACATGCAAAACATGGGATGAGCTTATAAAATAAGATGCAGTGCTTTACTCTTGAACTAAGGTACCTAAAATTGGACAAATTACAACATAAAGTAATAATATCCAATAAGGCAATGTATTATTAATAGTACGTGTTTCTGCATAATGAGTATACTTTTGATACTGTAGTACATTTAGCCGGTAATTTGTACTTTAACTTGAGTTCCATTTTTTAATTGCAGGACTTCTACTTGTAATGGAGTATTTTTAGATTGTGGTATTTGTACTTAGAAAATAGAAATAAAGGAGTATGTAAAATGTAAATTACAATATGTGCTACAATATGTAACAATATATGTAGAGTAATATAAATTAAAAATAATAAATGAGAAATATAGAAGATGTGTACAAATCTGTGCATCAAACATATATAACCACAGTATGAATAAATAAATAAAAAATAAAACAATGCTGTGAAGTGAGATCTATTTAAGTGTGTTAAATATAAAAGCAACACTGGTATAAATAAGAAATTAAATAAGAATATTTCCTGAAATGTACAGTACAAAACAAGATACAACATACAGAATAATACTGAGTTATTCATGCAACTGTAAAATCTTTTTCTCCCTTTTCAGTAAATTACAAAGGAGTAAAAAAATCTGTACAACTCTTTTTTCAGGTGTTGATTTACAGTCCAACATTTTTCAAATATATCTATGAGTCTTGGCTTGAAGGTCATGGACGGTATCCTTCCACTGGCTTCCTCAGCTTACTGCTCGCCATCCACATATGCGATGAAGTAAGTCGATACCGCTGTTATTACGAACATGACCTTGACAAACACGAGCTACTGACATTCCTCAGTAAAGAGGAATAACTTTGTAGACACTGCACTTTCAGAATACTGTAACGTGTTTTGAAAAATAAAGAAATCTGACACAGTGCTTTCTTTCTGCTCCTCGTCTGCTCCAGGTCAGTGTGTTTGGATTCGGTGCAGACCAGTACGGAAACTGGCACCACTACTGGGAGGAGAACCATTTGGCCGGAGCTTTCCGACACACGGGAGTCCATGACGGTGATTACGAGTATAATGTCACCCTGCTTCTGGCAGACAAGCACAAAATCCGAATGTTTAGAGGCAGATGATACCAAGCCCGTATGTGTGCGGCGGAAATAACCACCAAACGAACCTCGGCAGCCTTTCAGTGTTTATTTTTCCCTCTCCTCACGCTGGAAGAATGTTATTGTCATGATTTCCAAAGACATTCTCGCATGAACTCCTCTGGTCTGTCCGGTTTCTTCACTTAATGCCACTGCTATTGATGAAGCAACAGAGCAACCGTCGCTGCTCTGTGTGCCCAGACAAAGACAACGACAGACCATTGACAACACAAAAGCAACACTGCCATTTGTTTGTGTAATCCCCCTCTGAAATGTGTCTCGGAGTGAGACAGACGAGACAAGAGAAGACGTATGGTCAACAAGCATGCTGTATCAGCTTTGGCACTATTGTATGTGTATGCTCTTTGTGTTCTTTTTTTTTATATAAATGGACAGCATTGTGGCCACCTTAAGCTTTGTATGGTGATGGTCATTGACAATAAATAAGCTCTGTTGACAGCAGTAGACAAAGTGCCATAATTGCTCTGTTGATGTATAGACATTCAAGGAAGTATATTAGAAGCTGTTTACATCCAAATGGACAGATAACAGACGTGAAAGCATTTCAATGATCTTCTAGACCGGGGGTCAGCAACCTCTACTATCAGAAAGATCAGTCTGGAGCCGTAAAACATATTCGAGCCTGATAATGAAGGTAACACGGCCTATTAAGTCTAATGCAGCGAGGACCCGAGTGCAAATGAGAGGCAGGACACTGAAGAAACGTCTCTGGCTGGAAGCTTCTTTCAGCAAATGCCATGCGCTTGTTCTGCAAATGTCTTTCAATTATGTCTTTTGTTGTCGAATCTGTCCACACACTATTAATCTCTGTTTTCCTCAGAGACTTTTTTTTTTGGGGATTTGGAATCCATAGCTAGCCGATTGAGCTATTGAGGTTCGGCCAAAATCAAGGCAAGATAAGATAAGATATACTTTATTTTCCCACAGGGGAAATTGTCTTACACAACATACCAAAGTCACAATGTACATACATGGATCACACATACACTCATGCATGAACGTGCTTAAATCCACACGTCGAGTGTGAGACAGTAGTTCTTTAACATAATAAAAGGTAATAAAAGACAGTGGTTTCAAATACTAAAACCAGTGGTTCTTTAAAATAATGTAATGTTATAATGTTCTTTACAAATTAAAGGATAAGTCGCCAGGACGTAGACCAACCCTGTCTCCTACAAAATTACATTCCACCATCCCACAACTAAGCTGCATTCTCAATTACGTTTTTTCGAGGGAAACATATTTCCTCCCGAATTACGGTCACAGTTTAAAACAGTTTTAAACACATGGTTAACGTTGTCAACAGGAAAAAAAAGAATGTAAAAGGTTCAAAGTTATAAAGCCCAAAGTCCAAGAGCAGGAGCTCAAAAAGAGGGTTTCAGACTGAGGATGAAAAGAGATGCCGCAGCACAGCCAGCATGAGAAAAATAATGTGTTTTTTGAACACTAAAGCATGTAAACATATTCTAGAAGAAACCCAAAATATAAGTATGCACCTGAAAATAAGCATAATAGGTCCCTCCACAAAATTCCCAGAAAAAGTACCGAGGTCATGATCTCAACGGCCTCAGTGTGGCCCTAATAATTACCCATGAGCAGGTAGCTTCTAGTATTATTATAGCAGAACATTGCTAACTGTAGCTTCAGCTGTCAGCTGTAATGGAAATTCTGTCAATTTCCCTAGATGAGTCCTAATGAACGTTGAAATCAAGATCTCAAACAGCTGAAATGTCTTTATTGTATTGTATTCTTGCAAGAAGAGGCACTGGTTATACAGAGTCACACAGTGTTTGTAGAAGAGTGCACTGCAGGAGAATATTACAATGTGATTATATAGAAATCTACAACGTGGAGTGTGGGAAAAGGAGTTGTTTTACACAGATAAGGAGTTGTTCTCACACAGTGTCCCAGTAAACGCAACACTTTCCCACTACATGAGACATGCAGACAGAGTGCACTTTCACACAGTAACTTTCCACTGTTGCACAAAGAGACATCGCTACATGTCATTTTCCATTACACAGCACACTGTTTATAGCAACGTCAAAGGCCACACCACAACAGATTATCTTTATTCACATCTTTACACGGTTCATGACAACCTGAACAATCTGTGGTGAAAACCATTGTTGTGAAATTGATTGTTGGAACTTCCAGGATGACGACGGGAGTCGTCGATAAGGTTATGAAAAAATGACAGGAATGTTTTTGAGGTGTTACGCAAACACCAGGTTGTCATTGAAGGTAGACATGATCATTAATCATGGAAATCTGACATATAATACAGGGGTGCCTTATCATTAAAATCAATGATATAGCCTACTGTACATTTCTAATTTATTATTAATACAAAGTAGGTGTTAAGTGCCTTTAATGGGAGTTTTCTAAGACTTGATTTTTACCATCAAATTGTATTGTATTGTAATGATTATAGTATTATGAAATTTGTCAGCAACCTTTACAAGATTATGTTATTGTTGTGTAGTGTCAATTTTAAAGAATCACATGCATGATACGAATGGTATAACCATCTTAAAGGTGCTATTGATAACATTCAGCCACTAGACGTCGCATTTTCCTTCCCCTGTTTCATTGCATTTACTTCACAACAAGTCATTGCCAGGTACTTACCGTCAGTCTCAGCCATTTATCCATTTTTTCCACACTAACTGATGACACAGAGATACCATGTGATACCAACGTCTTTGACCCACAAGCCTTTGTAAAAAGTGGGAACCAAACATCAGAAATCTTCCACAGAGATAAACAAAACATTCATTTTGGACCCGCCAACATTTTTAAAAATCACAATCATATTTTATTTTTTTTTTTTCAGAAAAAACACTAACACAAACACAAACACTTTTATTCAGTAACTTTCTAAAGGCTCTGCAGTCTTTTTTATATTTTTGTTTACATAAAAATGTTATCAATAAGACCTTTAAGTAATTGTCAGTGAGATTGTTTTGTATATGCCACAGGAATAAAATGTTGGGTCAATACATGTTGGCAACATGCAGTTTTGATGAGCTATATGTTTTGTCCACGCAGGCTTGAAATGATTAGCTGCTGAACTTGTTATAGATGTATGAACACTGTATGATCTTATGTTATCAACAAATCTTTAATCTGAAATGTTGTAGGTGTTGTCAGGAATTGAGCTTGGTGGCGCTTCTGTAACAGGCTTTGATTTGCTCCATGTGCCTTGAAACATAACGGGACATTTGCCCGGTCGATGTCTTCATGATCTTTTTTCCTCTCCATGTGAGAGCAGGCCGATGAGAAGAGAAACCACAATATTTGTCAGCCGGCTTGTAGACAACAGTGAGCTGTGTTCCTCTGTTCTGCAGGGGACGCTGTCACCTAGTGGACAACAACATGAATCAGCATTAGCATCACTTGATTTGTCAATTATAAGACCGATGTGATGAAAACTGTGTTCAAATTCTAATTACCTAGTCTGTCACACATCTACATTTCCATCCTGTTGGGGTTCTAATTGTTGAGTAGTTATATAAAAACCCATTAAAACAGCACCTTCAGAATAAAAACCTTTTTATGTTTGTTGTGTATTTTTCCAGTGTCAGGTCTGACTTGTTTGGGAGATAATGAAAAATGTGCATTATTCAATTATTCACTTATTAGTGGAGCTTTTTTTGCCGAAGTGTTTGCAAAGGACAATGAGGTTAATTAATTATAAATAATACATTTCACAGCTTTATGCACATTTTGTGTGGGAAGTTGTAATTTAGAAGGCTAGCGGCTACAAACCTATTTTTTGCAAGTTGAGGGAAGTGTAAATGATTTGATTGGATGATTAAATAAAAGATGTCTGTCATTTGAAGGGAAATATATAATATTTCAGTGCTGCTAGACAGCATGATAATTGTTTCTACAAAACATCAAGGTTTTATGCCTTGGGGCAACAACTTAATTCTCTTTCTGCTTTTGGGAAAATTGTGTTTTTCCTCATTCATCACATCTGTATCACTTAAATTAAAGGATGAAATCAGAAGCGTGTTCATTTTTCAACTTTAATTAGTGAGCAGGTGTTCAATTGAGAGCCCCTCTCTATGTGGTATGTTTGTTTAATCCACCATTTCACACTACAACTACTTACTGTATAATAAAAAATGTGTGAACGCCAGCAGGTTCCTGTGTTTATTATCTCTTCTTTCCATTTATTATTCAAGAAAAAACATTTTGCTGAACCAATCTATGTATATTAAACACATGACGTGATACCATCAGGATGTAACATAAATAATAAATGGTAAACTGTGCTTCAGCAGGATGTTTGATTTTTAAATTGCATATTTAATAAGTAAAACCTAAGCTACAGTTGTTATCCCTGCAGACTTGGCCCTGAGTGCTACTGCATTACAGTTTTTGCTTTTTTAGTTTTGTTCATGATGAAGCAGCTCAGCGTCTCACAGCTTGACTTCACAGTGCAGCTGTTTTGTGGCTGCTGCCTGAGAAACTTGTTCATTTTCACAAATTAGTATAATTAGAGAGGTTGCTAATCAGGGATCACACTTCTTGTGAATTCTTTATACTTTTTCTTTTACTTTTTAAAGATATCCATGGTTGTGTACGTTGTAAACAGCACAATCTTCATTCAAACATCAAAACTCATAATGATGACATGAACAAGATATACAGCAGAATGCATTGAAGGCTATATGGAGTCCCATTCACTCACATATTTGTAGCTGAGCCGTTATGCAATGGACATGTTACATTAAAAATTAAGAATTTCAGGTTGGCCTACTGATTATCTATGTATAAGTTCAAAAAGATAATGGCATGGAAAGGTAATGAGGTATAGAAAACATTGACTTGTATGGAGCCTGCTCAGCTACTACTTTATTTATATGTCAGCCGGTGTATAAGAACACACTCCAGTCAAAATTTAAAATACTCAGTATTGCTGTTAGTACTACTGTACACTGATCAAGTGCTTCAGCACAATGATCTTATTTTTAATGATGAGTGACATGTTTCTTTAAAGGCTGTGGACTTCAATTCACGCTGACAGTATTAATTCTCTATTTTCTCAGTGTAGCACACTAATCAATTATCCATACGCCATTTATTTTATTTTGGAACTTTTTATAATTATTTTTTTCATTTTCAACAGAACAGGACATTCCCTGAAATAGGATCTCAGAATAAAAAAACAAATAAAATAAAATAAAGAAACAGACATTTGCGAAAGAGGGTCATTTGCAGTGGTGGTACTCCTTTATAATACCATAGTTTTACAACCCATCTTACTTGGTAAAACACCTAGGTACAGTAGTCATTATTATTATCAACAAAATATGATACAATAAAAAAGTCCTGACATAAGACCTCAATAAGATAAAATAAATAATAAAAAATTAAATTAAATTAAATTAAATTAAATTAAATTAAATTAAATTAAATTAAATTTAAATTAAATTAAATGTAATTAAATTAAATTAAATTAAATTAAGAAACAGAAGTTCACAAAAGGAGGGCATTTGCAGCAGAGGAGGGTCAGTTACAGATGAACATAACAATGGCGTTTTTGTGGTATTCCATTATAATACCAACCCATCTCACACCTACAGTAACACAAGTCCAACCTTGTATAAAAGTGTACATTTTCAGTTGCAGACTTGCAGTCATCCGTTCCATTATGTAAACCTGTTTCAGACTCTACAACTACTGAGTTATAGTTGGTGGTTTTGCACCCTTCCAGTTCACAGTTATCATTTTCTTTTTTCTCCTTTAACACGTCTCCAGAAGCTTTAATTATTGTGCAATCCCAAAAGATATGTATACATACGCCAATTATAATGAAAACATTCATAGTTTATGGGATATAAAATTGATCCGGACTCACTGGAATCCTATTTGAGTACGGTAATTTTAAGTTACGCATTGCATTACAGCCTATAGGTCTCATTCAGTCTGAGAACTCACTCATAATGAAACTCTATTGAAGTTAACATTCAGTTTGGAAAACTGATCAAGCTAATATCAGCTCATAATTAAAGACTGTATGATATACAGTAGTGCTTGGAAGTCTGTTGGACTTGCAGCCATTGTATGCATACATTATATATAAACTCCACAGGGCTGCATACTGATCTACCATATAACTTCATTCACGCAGTCCCATTGTACTCACGCTTTAAATCAGTGATTGAACATTATACAGTTTAAATTCTCAGTGTGGCCCTCTGATCTAATGATGACTTTAATGTGAGTCATATAATGCATGCAAGGGCTAAAGAGCCTCATTATCTCCTGCCTATAACTTAGTACATTATACAGCAGTGACTGTTTTCAGATCTCACAAGCCACATAATCTAATGTGGGGCAATACACCCTATCACAAGTAACGGTCCTGCATTAGGAATTGTATTTAAGGAAAAGTACAGAATCATTATTATCAATAAAATATGATATAATATGAAGGAAAAGTGTTCATTATGCAGAATTACCCCTTTCAGTGTTACATCATTATGACAGTATTATTGATGCATGAGCTTGTAAGCAATATTTTAATGGTGCAACAAGTTTTTTTAAGAAAATATTTGGTACAAAGTCAGACATACTAGACTTCACATATCGTCAAGAAAAACAAAAGACGACTAAAATAGACACGATGAAAATTAATAAAAAGAACAGCATTTTAAATTATATACCAGACAGATCACCAAATAATTTGTTATAATTATGTATGGAAGACAAACTTTTCCTATTATTTACATGTTTCAGAGACTGCATTAATATGCTAAAATCTAAGCACAACACAATTTCACCACAAAGTCCATGTGATGTTGTGACATCATCAGCAGAATAATGGTAAAAAAATAATAAAATAACATTTAATAAATAATACATCTGGTGAGATTGCTTTCTCAACCAATATAATATAATATAATATGAAATTATATGATATGATATGATATGATATGATATGATATGATATGATATTGTATGATATGATATAATATAATATAATATAACATAATACCACAAACTCCATGTGATGTTGTGATATTTTCAGCAGAATAATGGTAAAAAAAATAACATTTAATAAATAATACATCTGGTGAGATTGCTTTCTCAACCAATATAATATAATATAATATGATATAATATGATATGATATGATATTGTATGATATGATATAATATAATATAATATAATACCACAAGGTCCATGTGATGTTGTGACATCATCAGCAGAATAATGGTAATAAAGAAATAAATAATAAACATTTCAAAATGAATAAACTTGGTGAGATTGCTTTCTATATAATATAATATAATTTAATATAATATAATAAAATGTACTGTAATGTAATGTAATGTAATGTAATGTAATTTGATGTAATATTATATAATATAATATAATATAAGACATATCTTAATAAATTAAGACATTGCTACTGCTGCTGACGCTACAGTCTCCATGGGTCGTGTCTAGAAGATAACCCCTAAGCTGCAAGGTGATCTCGCGAGAGTTTTTGCATTTCGCACACTTCTGGGGTACCTTTAGAAACAATCACCCCCTAGGTCATGTCTATAATGGAGCCCGAAAACTGCGAAATCTGATCTGAGATCTGCAAGACTTATCCTAAACTTTACCTTTCGAGATCAATGCCCGACCTCAACAATCTCGCGAGAGTTTACCCAGTTTGCTGGTTCCCTTCTCGCACACACTACCTCGATGACTCGATAAAACGGTCGCTTCTCCTTTAAGTCTCGTTGCTGATGACGCCACCACCTGTTCACCAAGGAGCACAACAAGGAAGTGTTTAGTTTCTAGTTCAACCCGTTTACAGACGGAACCACTTTATGAGCTAATGTTGTCCTTGTAGTATAGGTAAGTACTGCTCCAAAAAACATGTAAAGCCTTCGTGAAAATGTACTAACGCCAGAATAAAAAGTATTTGCGAGAAACTACAGTTTCCGTGTCTAAACATGGCAACTGTAGCTGTTAGCTGTTAGCTGTTAGCTAACTGGCTAACTTTCACTTTCTAGCTGGAAAACTAAATCAGAGCAACTTCATGCAGCCCAAACTACGCAGTAGAGAAAGATCATACAGCGCTACAGTGACTCTAACAGTAAACTGTTTCAGGTCGCAGATACCCCGCCATTAACTCACATGTTGCTCCGGAAATACTGCAGCTAGCTGTGATACAGGCCGAGCTTCCTGTCAGGTAGCACTGAACATGTCAGTGTTGTGTGGTTCAGTAGGCCAGGATCACTATCATGACCTGCTAGTCTTCTACTCTGACCACTTATGCGTGAAAAAATCCTCTAATTAGCTTCTTAAACACATTTCAAATGGACATGCTGATGTTTTACTTAAAGTTTCCTTGAGCAGAAGTTTGACTACTGTAAACAATTTACCTGAGTAAAAGTAAATATGTTTTTTCAGAATCAGGTTTATATACACACACTCTGGTTTTATGCATCTCTCTATATATGTACGTGCACAGACACAGAAATAATATGTAGGGACAAGGACAATAGAGCTGAACAAATAAAGGTAAAGAGCAGACAGGACTGTTATGTACACAATTAGTGAAAAAAATAGGTCTGTATATAAATATTATAAAATATATATAGAAAGCACCAATGACCAGCAATAAAAAAATAATAAAATAATAAAACGTCGTGTTGGAAGTTGTAAACAATACAAATAAGTTTTAAGTAAGTTACAGTTAGCCTCTATCAGTAAAAAAAACATTGACTGCTTTTGTTACAAAAGAGAACAAAATGTGTGATTCTTACCATATGTTTAGGGATTGACCATAATTATACTTTTTAAAATGTAAAATTAAAGCAACATTAAATTGAATTTAATCATCACACAATCATGTAATATGTTTGAAATGGAAACTTTCTGTTAAACTGCTAATGGCAAGCCCAGAAACGTTGTACTCTTGTGTGTGTCTTTAAATATTTAGAATTTAATAGTATAATTAATCAATTAAATCATATGTAATGAAATAAAAATTAAAGTACAGGACTGAGCTGCAAAAGGTGTGCATCTGAACAGTGGTCCTTCTATGGGTGGGCAATTTGCACAGATTAATATTAGAGTAATGTAGGGCTGCAACTAATGATTATTGTCATTGTCGATTAATCTGTTGATTATTTTCTTGATTAATCTATTAGTTGTTTGGTCTATAAAATGTCAGAAAATGGTGAAAAATGTCAAATAGTTTTTCCCAAAGCCCAAGATGACGTCCTCAGATGTCCACAACTGATGGATATTCAGTTTATTGTCATAGAGGAGTAAAGAAATCAGAAAATATTCACATTTAAGAAGCTGGAATCAGAGAATTTTTACTTTTTCTTTCTTAAAAAAATTACTCAAACCAATTAATCGATTATCAAAATAGTTGTAGTTGCAATAAAGTTTGAATCTGAAGTCTACTAATACTAACAAAGACACACCGTTATCAGTGGCAGAGCAGCAGTGTTTTCTCTCTGTTGACTGTTGCCTGTTTAACAAACACCTGCACATGAATTACAGCCTGCAGTCTGTATTTATACTGTCGACTGTTTAGAGGTACAGGAACCATTTCTACAGGCAAAATAGCTTTATATTGTTTATTCATTATTTGCGTCCGTATTTATTTATATTCTCATTGTGAATTAATTATTTAATAACCCAGAATATGAACACTGGAAATTATTTATTAGGCTAAATGTTTTGGTGAAAATTTTAATTATGTAACTCATATCAAACCCGGCGCTCAGGAATTATCAGCCTCAAAGTAAACCGTTAACAAATGATTTGAATCACTGTAACTGGTATCGTCTGACCTTTTTATGTTTTTGTATTTTTTCAGGATGCCTGTTGAAAACCCGGAGGAGAGGACGGTGGAGGTGCTGGCGTTGCCTGCAACCGTGGATGAGGAGCTTCTCTTTCTCTACTTTGAGAATAAGCGGCGCTCTGGTGGAGGTCCACTCGTCTCTGTGGAGAAGAAGGGTGACGGCGCCATACTGGTGTTTGAAGAGGCAGAAGGCAAGTAGCAACATTAAGTATATTGGTCTGGGACATTTTGCAAGTATGTGCATATACATTTGTGATTTTATTAACCTTTGAACTTTGCTACTTTCATCCAAATTTCTTTAAAAAAAACAAACATATCAAGTAACAGCTGTGGGAACAGAAAATTGCAGTGGTGTTGTCTGCACTTGTTAGAAGGAGGATATTTACTGTACCTTTTTCAGACTGGGATTATTATTATAGTAAACTAAAATGAAAATAAGCAGTGAAAAATAATTTTAGTGAACTGAAACTAAATAAAAACTATATCCCTTAAGAAAAACTAAACTGAAGCGATATTGCCTGGTTAAAAAACTAATAAAAAATAAAATGAAAATGAACGTAAATTGATTTCAGTTTTAGTTTTTTTAGCTCTAATATATTACAACCGAAAAAAGGAGACGGCATGAATTTTCGTCAACTCTCGTGACGTTGAACCACAGAAACTAAACAGACTTGAGATGGTCCTATGCCGCAATTGCTTCACTAAAGTAGCACAAAGATTAATGCACCATATGACCAGTCCTACAGTTCTCCAACCATGTATTTTGTATGTATAGCTACATACTTCTGAGACATTATAGCTGGCCCCAACAAAAACAAACTAAAACTAAGTGTATAAAAACTAAAACTTAATCTTTCTGAAAAACTGAAATTAAACTAAAACTAGCAAACGCACTTTGAAAACAAACTGAAACTAAACTAAAATGAAATTGAAAAGTCAAAACTAAATTGAAATAAAAACTAATTCACAATTCAAACTATTATAGCCTTGATTTAGACACAACTTTATGCAGCCTTTCAACTACGCTAAAGTAGAAACAAACTGCTTAAAAGAGAATTCAAGACAATGCATGGAAACAGTGCCTTAATTTGTCATTAAAGTGCTGTATGCTAATTCTGCCTTTATTTCTGTTGCCATCATTTTGACAGCTGCAGCCCGGGTACTGTCTAAAGGGCACCACGTTGTGCATAATGTGGAGCTGAGTGTGAGAAAGCCTGCCTCAAAGGACCGCTGTAGGCTGCTGCTGCGGGGGATCAACCCCAACACCAGCACAGAGATGATAGAGCTCTACGTGGAGAACATGATGGGGCTGAGCGTGCCTGACTCTGCCACTCTGTGTCCCTCGCCGCGGAGAGATTTAATCATCATTCACCTCAGCCAACCCTTCTCGAAAGGTGAATTAAACACACTTTTTTTTCTTAAAAACAAGCTGATGTTTTTGACATGTTCAGGTTCTTTCATAGCATTGTTTAATATATATTCTTTGTTTTGTAGATTTTCAAAACCTCAGTGCTAAAATCTCCAAGAGGAAACTCGATGGGGCCGAGGTAACTCTGGAGCAGATGGAGCAAACGGACTCCGTCTTAGTGGAGAATTTGCACCCTGGCACCACTCCAGATCTGCTCACTTTGTACTTTGAGAGCGAGCGAGGTGGGAATCAGAAGGTTAAGGAGGTGACGATGCTTTCAGAGGGTACAGCCAAGGTGTCCTTTGTCAATTATGCATGTAAGTTTTGTATTAGACAACCTTTAAAACTCTTGTTTCATTGTAGTTTTCTTTTACCTCTTTCACTCCTTGAGGGTGCCAGCGTATAAAAGAATCCATTGTTACCATGTCCGAAGTTAGGTTAAATTTTGGCCATTTTCAAAGGGTCCCTAGACCTCTGACCTCAAGATATGTGAATGAAAATGGGTTCTGTGGGTACCAATGAGTCTCTTTGCAGAGATACACGCTTAATTATAATCCCATGCAGTCTTGGGGAAAAAACAAGGCAGTTTTTTGCAGTTATTTTCGCCTATTCTAAAAATAGTTTCTGCATACTGTAGTCTCTAAACAGTCTTGGAATTGCATAAATTGGGTATGACTGGAAAGCTGAGACTCCTGTGGATCCAATGAACCCAATTGTATTCATGTGTGATGATGTTAGTCCCCATAGTTGCCATGTAGTGAGACCTTTTTTGGAAATTTGACCTCATTGTATAAAATGACGTGTTATATTTTTCAGTTTACACAACAGAAGAGCTCGCCGTCCAATCGCCGAGAAATGCAATTCTTGCAGAGATCTCCAAATGTCAAAAGTTTTTGAAACCAAATCACAGCATGGCTTTTTCTATGGTGTTCCTCAAGGTCTTGGTGTCTTAATGTGGTATTTTGGAGGGATTGTTGATCAATTTTATCAGTTCTCGAGTGTTTCAATTTAGCATCAAATCTGTGCAACAAATGGAATCAGCCCAAAAATTGCTCCAACATCTATCTCCCCCTAAAGTCCCCCTGTACCCCCCTACAAAAGACAAGCATTGGTCTATGAAAAAGAGGGGTTGTGTGGAAAAGGTTAATAAACAAAATGTCTATTTCTTTTAACAGCACTGGGCCCCGTCCTGGACCACCCACACAAACTGGACAATGCTGATCTTGTTGTGAAGCCGTACTTTGACTTTCTTCAACCCGCAGAAACATTAGCGTCACGAGACTCTGGAATTGGAAGCCAAGACATGACTGAGACAAACTCACAGGATATTCAGATGCAGACCAGTCCTCCCAAGGTGGCCCATGCAAACAGCCTGTCTTCCCCTCAGACGGCTTTGAAGCCTCTCGCTGCCCATGAAGCGGTAGAGGAGGCGGCAGAGGAAGTCATGGAGGATCAAACGGAGGACGAGGAAATGCTATCAAGCGATATTGCTATCGCTGACCGAGTAAAACTTGCTTTGTTTCAACACAGCACCTTTCAAAAGGACACTGAAAAGGCTTACCCAAATTTCACCATCCAAGTCAAAGACAATGGCGTGCACATCACGGGGACCGACAGACAAAAGGTTCAGCAGATAAAACACACCATTTTGGACTATTTTGGCAAAATGGCAGAGGCTCATTTCACCTTAGAGCCAGAAAAGTCTCAGCTACTCGCAAAAAAAGATGTGAGAAGGCGTCTGCTGCAAACCATGAATCAAAGTGGGTCACCTGCCGTGTACACCGTATCGGACTGTAATGTCGTGGTAACCTCCCTATCCCAGAACTCTGTTAACCAGGCATGTAGCTTTTTGAAATCCCAGCTGTGTCACTTCAGCATACCGGTGGACCCAGAAAATGAGAGCATGTTGTATTGCAGAGAGTGGACGGAGTTCCTGCAGGCTCTGGGTTTCTCCTCTGTAAAGGTGTCGGAACAAGGAGCGAATATTGATGTGTTCACTCTGAAAGGGATGGAGAGTGAGAAGCAGGCTGCAATCATGAGATTTCTCACTACACCCATTGAAAGGGAGACGGTCATCTCTATGGAGCCAGGCATGCTGAAATACATCCAGATCCACTGTCATCAGCTGCTGGCTGACATGGACCAAGTGTCTATTTTTCCTCTAGAAGCAGAGGACGTTTGTGGGTTAAAGGTATGTGGTACATCATTATTACATGTAGAAGCAGAGACTACAGAGGTGTAAACATCACTGGTGATTTGGTTTTCAACTAAGCTAGTGTTTCATTCATTTCTGGTGCGGTAATAACATTGTGTTTTGAAATTCTTAGGGTGCTTTAACAAGCCATATTCCATTTGGCCACGAGGGGTGGAAGGATGAAAATGCGTGTGAATTGAAAAATGGAGCTGTAAAAATTGATGTGAACTGGAAAATTGAGTGATAAATTGTCAATTGATTTGATCATTTCCGGCACACAATTTTTGGCTTTTCAGTTTCACAGTGCACAGGTTAAAAATTAATTTGCCGAAGGGCGTGTACGAATGAGCAAATTTATCTAGTTCGTGCCCTGAGCTCCTACTTCTATGCAGGGAATCGCAGAGTTTGATATATTGCTGTTGAAGTTTTTTCACTTTGACTCAACACTACTGTGTGCACGGATCTATCCTCTTCCAGTTTATCTCGAATGACTTTATAAACATCACTGTATTTGTGGACTTTATTTAGCATATTCTGTATGTTCTCTTTGGCCCAGATGTCAAGCAAATATTGGACTTCTGCAGAAGTCCAGGTCAGTCCTCTCCTGCTCATGTTAACCTGGCGTTTACCTGTGTCCATCGCAAAAAAATGCCCTCACAGGCAGCCTACGTTTTGGTTCACTAACTGCAAATGGGTCGGATTATGTTCTCACTGCAATCAAACTGCACTAGGGTTCGCTTGGAAACGGTCCACCTCTCACAAGCGGTCTTGGACCGGTTGTTTTGGTCCGCACCAAAGTATGATTACTGCGTTCACAACTGCTCAAACAAACCGCACCAGAGTTTGATTAAAACTGACTAAATGTTGGAAAGAGCCCTTTTAGACTAATCTAATTAACCTTTTGTCATTTTTGTGACTGTACCTGACAGCTCCACGGCCACGCTACTGCTTGTCAAATGGCTGAGGAGGTGTTGCAAGGCGTGGTGTCCTCGATCTGCACCAGAACCATCACAGTAAATGCTCCAGGAGTGAGCCGGTTTTTAGAGGACAAGGAGTGCAAGAGTATCCTGAAGGAGATGGAAAAAAAGTTCCAGGTCTACATCAGCATTAAGCACGTGCCCTGGGAATACCTTGCTCACCAGGTAACGTAATGAGGGAACACAGCAAAGGGTTTCTTATTGTTTTGATGCTATTATATACAGCCTCAGTCTTCCACACTTCCTCTCAGTTGGCCACTTATACCAGCTGTCATTCATCTTGACGAGCAATTTTGAGGCCTTGCAGAGTTTAGCCTGAGGCTGAGTTTAGAAGGATACACAAGGCAGAAGTGAAACGCCGATGTGTACTGTGTTTCTGAACACAGTTGAATGTTTTTTGCAATCGTTGTACTTTCTTATCTTACTGCAGGTTTGTTGTCAGTCTCAGCTCAATTACCAAACACATGAAAAACAATGTGTATGTTCCCAGAAGAGAAACCAGTTTCAAGCTAACGGCGGGATAAAGGCATTAAAGGAACAGTTTGTAACAGGGATCTATTAGAAAAAATGGAATATAATATTTATAACTATGTTTTCATTAGTGTATAATTGCCGAAACTAAGAATCGTTGCGTTTTCGTTAGCTTAGAATGAGCCCTTCATATCTACATAGGGAGCGGATCCTCTTCATGGAGTCATCCATGTTGCTCCGCCATGTTTCTACAGTAACCCAGAACGGACAAACCAAACACTGGTTCTAGAGAGAGCCTTTCGCGTTTTTACGTTACCTGAAGGCCATCGTAGTTCTCCGGCAGCTTGTTAAACTGCGGTAACGTGAGCCGCAGAGTGTAAAACCGTGGTACCGCCAGCTGCCGTCTGACTTCCATTGCTCCTAAAGTAGTGTTATTATGGTAAGGATGGCCTCTGAGCGAGGCGAACGGCATTACCACAGTTTTGCACTTGGTGGTTCACGTTAACGCAGTCTTGGAAAGTTGGAAAGGGAGGAGTGAGCAGAGGGGTATTCAGTTGGTTGCAATCTGCAACCATACCACTAGATGCTGCCAAATGCTACACACTGTCAAGTCAGAATCTGTTAATTAACATGAAAACACAATCACAGAAACATAATATTTTTTTTAAATTTCAGGACATTTTTCAAACTGCATGGAACATGATGTCCCAAAAAAACTTCCCGAGAGTGTCTCTGGATGATTCTCCACAGGAGTTAAAATCTGATTCAATGCAAACTGATCATAATGGAGCTCCAGTCAAAGGTAACATCTATCTCTTCAATCATTTCTCACATGTCTGTGCAGTTTCAAACAATCTGTTTACCTCTTTCTAGGCCTTTTAGAGGAGGCAAAGAGAATCGTCTCGTCCGTCGATGAGGAGGGTGTGACCAATTCAGACCAACCTGGCGACATGGACGACGTGGACCTGTACACGGCAGAGGAACCGAAAAGCCTGACGGACCAGGACTCTGCTGCGATGGCTGTCGATTCTTCCCAGCTTTCAGCTGACGGGAACGCTACCAGTGGGTTACTCCTGCCGAATGATGGCCTTTCTAGCAACCTTGAAGAAGAGGCCCAACTGTCTCTAGCCATCCAGTACTCTATGGAGTCAAGTCAGTGGTCCCTAGAAGAAGAGGAGGAGCAGCTGCAAAAAGCCTTGGAGCTGTCCAAGACAATGATCCAACATGGAGCCTCTTCTAGGAGTGCTGACAAGAAGCCCAAAGTGGAGAAGGCCCCAGATATGTCCTTACAGGACGCCATCAAGTCCGCCAACACCTTGCAGTTATTTGTGTTTGCAGGTTATAACTGTGACCTGATTCGGGTGGACATAGCCTTTGGGAAGAAAGTCAGCCAGAGGCAGGTCGAAGAGAAAGTGGAGCACAGGAGTGTGAAGAACATGTCCGAGTACCACAGGAAGTGTCTGGAGATGATCAAGAGGAAGCATGCAGTTGAGATCGAAGTTCAGGGCACCATAATCACTGTTTCTGGCTTCAAGGACTTTGTGTCCGGTGGACTGGCTGACACGAAGCTGCTGCTGGAGAAACTCGCCAATTCTGTGTCCGACCAGGAGATCCTGAGGACTATCCAATGGGTGTTTCACGACCCAGCCTCTTCAGACGCGACTCCTTATTCACCCGATGTCACTGTTTTCATCGAGAACGCTCTGAGGATGAGACTGCAAAAGGTCGATATCTTGCTTGACAATCAGCCCCACATCATCAGCTTTGAGAAGATGCAAGAAATTAACGTAGCTTCAGGGAAATCTGTGAAAATCTCCAGGAAGTTGCTGGGTTTAGGGGATTTGGCTGAAGATGTACCAGGTAAAGGAAACTTTATATTGTTCTTGTACTACATGTTTTCTACAGAATGATGCTTGTGTGTATTTAGAACATTTATGTCGAATTCACACCAGAGCAGCAGCCTGAGGCGTGCTGCAAAAACTCTTGCGAGACTCGCTGCCCGACCACCTATCCTAACCTTAACCATCTTGCGAGAGTTTCTCAACTCGTGGGTCACCTTCTAGACACGAGCACGGCAAAGTGCAGCCAAACTAAAAGTTGGGAGAAGTTTAACTTTTAGCGAAGAAGCGCGACAAGAGAATACACGCAGCCAATCGGTAAACAGATCCCGTGACTTCTGTGACGTTGACATACATTACGGTAAGAATTTTTTCGCGCTTGAAATACATGAAGCGGCAAGTCGCACTTCACCGCTGCCTGGTGTGAATTTGGCGTTAGTAAAAGATCATCAGACAAATCAAAAAATAGAACTGAATGCACCATTTTAGTTGGCAAGCTAATGCTAAGGAAGTTGGCTAGCTAAAGCAGATACCATGCTTCTAACTTCATAACATTATCTTCATTTTCAAGTACATGTCTCTCGTCTTCATCGAGGGCCATAATGGAAATAAGTCTTTGGACTTTATTGTGTTGTCCTTGAAATTTTGTAAAGTGGTGCTGTTAAGTTTTTTCTTTCTCATAATGTCAAACTAAACTGTTAAATTCTGTTAGCTAGCCAAATTTGTTACTGTTAACTTGCTGGCTACCCCATTTTATTTATTTAAATAAAAGTATTATTTATTGATGTATTCAGTTTTGAGCTGTAACGATTAGTCGACTAATCGATTAGTCGACCGAGAGAATCATCATTGCCAATTATTTTGATAATCGATTGAAAGTTAAAGTCATTTTCAATGCGAAAAGGTCAGAAAATGCTGTTTTCAGCCGCTCAAATATGGAGATTGGCTGCTTTTCTCTGTTCTATATCATATTAAAGTGAATATCTTTGGGTTTTGGACTGTTAAAACAAGACATTTAAAGAAATCACCATGAACTTTGAAAAACTGGGATGTACATTCTTCACTATTTTCTGACATTTTATAGATTAAACGATTAATCAAGAAAATAATTGGCAGATTAATCAATAATGAAAATAATCTTTAGTTGCAGCCCTTATTCAGTTACATTTTGGATAACATTTTGTGTACATCTTTTACTGCTTTTTGCCAGATTTGAGCCTCCATATCTATGTTGATAAATGATACGAATTATAAAATGAGTTATAATCTAAAATCTGTATTAAATGAAAAAAATGAAATCTTTGTGTTAACAGAAGAGGAATACTCTCTGCTGTCAAATCTGCCCGAAGTAACCAAAGTAGATGAGGAATCTGATGAATTTCAAAATGTGGTGAAGAGTTTCTACGAGACCATACAGGAATACCACAGCAAAATCAGAATCATACAGGTGAACAAAATGAACCATTTACTTTGCAACAAATCATTTTGTTGTGTCTGTAATAACATTAACATTTCCCCCCCCTCAAGGTGGAGAAGCTGATGAATCGACTGCTGTACAATCAGTACAAGTTGAAGAAGGCAAGCGTGCTGCAGCGCGCCGTTTACCCACAAGTTGAACGGACTCTCTATCACGGCACGAGCGAGTCGAGCGTGAAAGAGATTTGCGTTCATGGATTCAACAGAAGCTTCTGTGGAAAGAATGGTACGTTTTTTTTTATACCACTGTTCTCTTTTTTTTTTGTCTCGTCTTGAGTATTCATTTCTGACATCTTTGTTTTCTCCACGCAGCCACCGTCTACGGCCAGGGGGTGTATTTCGCTGTCAACTCTGCGCTGTCTGTCCAGGAACAATATTCACCCCCAAATGCAGACGGATACAAGTTTATTTTTGTGTCAAAGGTTCTAACGGGAGACTACACTAAAGGCTGCCATTCGATGAAGACGGCCCCGCTGAAGGAGACCGGTGATATTCCCCTGAGATACGACAGCGTGACTGACGACATCACCAAGCCGGGAATGTTTGTCATCTTCAACGATACGCAGGCGTTTCCTGAATATCTCATCACATGCCAGAGAATCCACCGCTGAGGAAAATGTTTAGCTGCAGATAATGTGATTTATAAAGGGCTAATTGTTATTAGAGTTATAGTGTACAGTTTTTGTTTTTCATTATCAAAATGTCACCATTGCTGTTGACTGTTTGATGACTTGCTCTACTTTATGTTCTTCACTCTAGTGAAGTCTGATCAAGGGAAACTCCAACAGCTGAACCCCAAAATTCCCATTTTAATTAAGTAACTTTAAACATGCCCTTCCAGCACAATAAGACTTATTGTCTTTCTCATTGCCTTGTCTTTAAATAGGTGTGACTCAGCAGTTATATAACATGACATTTCACTTGTAATAGTCAATTTTAATACCACACACTCCAATGATTATTCTCCTTGCTTAAACTGGCAAGCATCCAAAATGTCTTGTATTTATGATTTTGCAGTCAACCATAAATGATATGTTTTACATAGTTCTGGATTTTCCTTGATGCAGATAATTGTGAATATAACAGAGTTTTGATTTGTAATTCTGTAACCTGCTGACAATGCTGGATATGCTGCTGTCTAACAGTTTCTACCATTAGGAGGTGAATGGAAACTATCATTAGTTTAGCATTTTGAAAGTGTTTTGCTGCCACACCAGGAAAAAAAACCAAAACAGATCAGTATCATGTTATAACATGAAATGTCTATTGTTATAACAAGATGTTTTCACATTATTACGACATATAAACTTATCACATTATAACAAGAAACTTTTCTTGTTATAACAATATACTATTTATCTTGTTATAATGGCAAACTTAGTATATTGTTATTCTGTGAAAGGTTTCACGCTATTACAATATAAGGGATGATCACTTTATAACGTGAAACGTTTTATGTTATAAGTTATGTTTTAACATGAAAAGTTTCTTAACGTGATAAGTTTGTATGTCGTAATAACGTGAAAGTGTCTTGTTATAACATGAAAAACATCTTGTTATAACACATTTTTCACATTATAACGTAACTAACTGATCTGTTTTTTTTCCTGGTGTGGCAGCAATACTCTGCTGTAAAACTCAATATAAGCTATATCTATATGTCTGTAGATATAGATATATATCGATATATATCGATATAGATATATTTTCTTTTGGGTACAGTGGTTTGAGTTTCCCTGAAGTTACTCTGTAGTGTCCAGGTTAATTAAGATAACTGAGAATAATTCCTAAATGTAGTTACAGTAAGTATCTAGTGTGTTAGAAAACCAGCAGTCCCTGGTCCACTGCTCTACTTTAAAGAAAATCTTATTATAAGATGAAAACCATGTTTACAAAAGAAGAAGGAAAATTACTCCTTGGTTCAAAATAATTAGAATTATCAACATAATTCGCTAATTATTATTCTTTTTTAAGTTTTAAGCTACTCTATTGTAAATGTTAAGCTTTGCACATCTATCACCACGAGCCTACTATGTACTTAAAAAAGGAATGTGTGTTCGTATTTTAATAAAAACAAAATCATCCGTGAGTTAAGCCTTGTGTGACATGTGCAAAACATGTGATGGGTCTTGATTCCCTAGTCGCTGCTGTGAACACAGGCTGCATCATGATTTAACGACGGTGCCTCATTAGGAGTCATTTCTGGTTAATGAAGTGCTTTGATCACAAATATTTGGGTTCTGTTATGTGTGTGGCTTCAGTCTGGGAATGTGTTTACCAAAGATCTTTTAATTATTATTATTTTGATTTTATTACAAATCCTGTAAAAGCATTTTTTTTTTTCTAGAAAACATGAAGACGTTGCAATTCATTATTATTTTTTAAGAAAAATAAAGCTTCTTAAAATGAGATACCATTAGGAGTTTGTTTGGGAATATTTTTGGGATCAAACATTTTTTGAGAAACATTTGATCTCGGGCTCATGGCCTGTTATGCTCTCAGTCATATTTTCTAAAAATAGACTACTGTATAGAATATTTTCCCAGGAGACTGTAGGGTAAAATGATTGCACACAGCAAGCCAAAAAAAAAAGAAAAGGGAAATGCAGTAGTCCTCTACCAACCTGTTTGGTCCCTCAATGAGATAAGATAAAATAAGATAATCCTTTATTAGTCCCACTGAGGGGAAATTTGCTGTATTACAGCAGGAAATGGGGATAGTGAAGACAACAAGAGGTATCAGTAAAAAACAAAACAAGATGTAATAAATAAGCAAGTAAACAATAAAGATATAGTAAATAAACAGTAAAAAAACAGGATATAAAAAAGACTATATTATAGAAGTATAATTTAACTGTAAATGTAAAGCTTGCTTTTTCATTATTAATCAAATTAATTTGATGTGACATTTGCACAACATTTTGCTTTAGACAGGTACACTTTTTATTAAATTACATCACACTGAATTGTTTTCAACCTCAATTATGAGGACTTTTGCTTTGAAAAAGTATTTATTTAAATGTTGCTTTAAATAACTAAACTAAACCTGACTTACTAAAACATGACAATAGTAATTTGTATTATATATATATAATTATACATTTATTTATGTGTATATATATATTATATATATATATAATTATACATTTATTTATGTGTATATATATGTATATGTATATATGTATATGTATATATATATATATATATATATATATATATATACACATAAATAAATGTATAATTATAATTTGTGAGACTGCCCCAATGTGTGTTTTAAAAGATGTTAAAAACTGAGTATTTTTTCAAACTGTGGGGGGCAGCAACACACCTCGGAACAGCCACTCTGCCGGAAATGAAAACGAAGAAGAAGAAGAGCGAGACAGCGACAACACAGAACGACAGCTAGCCTAGCGTTAGCTTACCTGGCTACCTGATAGCTAGTTTAAGCTAGTAACAAACTATGACACCCTGAATGTAAACAGAAGGAGGAACAATAAAGCTGCAGACTCTGATAACGTGTTTGAAATAGGTACGTTTACAAGTTTAATTCATGATTTGCAAAAAAACATGCCAACCAATACCAGGTGCAACGCGCTGTGCCATGCTAGCTAATATGCTAACTACAAACAGGAACGTTAGCGCGTTGCTAACGTAGCGCGTTGCTAGCATGGCCATACATTCGTTATGTGAAGATAACTTAGTGGAGACATTAGCTTAGTCCTAACAACATGACTAAATGTCTATTGTGTTACGTGCTTCTCTGACTAAAAGTGGACGTTAGCTATCAGGAGGAAGCTAATTATCTAGCTAGCTAATGTTAGTTGGTAGATTAACGGTTTAAGCTAACTGACGTTTATCCTGCAGGGATATTCTTGACGTCAAGTGGCATGAAGTCATTAAGAAGTGCTTTTACTGGCTGTGTTAGATAGCTGCAGCTAATTACAGTAACATGTAGTATATGTGTTTATGCAGTCTATGATGTCAGTAGATCATAACACGTTTACTGGAATGATAACAAATATATATTGGCATTGGCTATAAACTTTTAATGAAGGGTCTAGTGCTGTGTTTAATCTGGTATGTAGTTTATTCACACTATTCACTAGATATATCAGTTCAGCATGGTTTCACACTGCTAAGCCAGTTATCACTAGCCACTCCAGTTTACTTTGAATGAATGAATGAAACTCTTTATTTCCAATATAAAAAGAAATAAAAACAGATAGAAAATAATAACAAACAAAACAAGACTAATAGTGTCCGAAAAAGGAGTAGGTAGAAGTAAAACTTATATTTCCCCACCGCTTTCTCACTTCTCCTCTAATAACTCATATATCATAGAATTATAATATAATATAATATAATATAATATAAAAACTATCCCAGATTTATTTACATCCCAAATTAAATATGTGAACAGCATCCCAAGTTTATTTACAACCCACATATCCATCCGGTGTTAAAAAGTAGATGTAAACCAATCCTTAACACAACTCTTCCTCAACCATATACCTCCCAAAAATATCTTTTGGTGATTTATATTTGTGCTCCGCTTCAACCCATCCCCTAATCCGTTTCCACAAATCCACCCCACAGACTGAAATACACATACTCTTCTTTGTTGTACGAACACAATGCTTTTTAAAATTCAATTTTCTTTGGAGGCAGACTTTGAAAATACATGTTTGGTTTATATCTTAATTAATAAATAACAAAGTGGTGTAAAGAGATGATGTTAACATGACTGTTCTCGCCTGTCAGATGCTAAGGGAACCCTTCCAGGATGTATGCCGTGTACAGACAAGCACACACACCCACTGCGGTGGAGTTTTCTGTCTACTGCAACTTCATATCCAGCAAGGAGAAGAATTTGGTTGTTGCTGGAACGTCTCAACTGTTTGTCTACAGGATTATTCATGATGTGGAGGTAACCATAAGTCTCCACTTAATTTGTTTTATTGCGCCAAGTTTTGAAGTACAAGCATAACATTTTTTTTGTGATGTATGATATTTATGTCATCATTTCAGAGTACGTCAAAAGCTGACAAGTCTTCAGGTATGTCTAGACGTCATACGCAAAGTAAACATTAATGAATGATGTAAAATCAGTGCATTTGTCGTCCAACTTCACTCTCTCCTCCTCCTCCCTACAGATTCCAAATCTCGAAAGGAGAAGCTGGAGCAGGTGGCATCCTTTTCTCTCTTTGGCAATATTATGTCCATGGCCAGTGTGCAGCTTGTTGGGGCCAACAGAGATGCACTCCTCCTCAGTTTCAAAGATGCCAAGGTATCATTGTCTAAACTGTGCACTACCTAACTCAATTTTAAACTGCCTAAAATTGTTTCTGACTGTCCTCTGGTTGTGTTTGTTCTCTCAAAAGTTGTCTGTAGTCGAGTATGACCCCGGGACACACGACCTCAAGACTCTGTCTCTCCATTACTTTGAGGAGCCAGAGCTCAGAGTATGTAGAAACTAAAATTTGTGTTCAGTAGTATTATCTGTCTAAATTATAGTAAATATTGACATGCAAAATTGAACAAATTGTTTTATAAATTTGCTCTTTTTTTTTTTTTACAATTTTCAGGATGGTTTTGTACAGAACGTACATATTCCCATTGTCCGTGTAGATCCAGAGAATCGCTGTGCTGTGATGCTCGTTTATGGCACCCAGCTTGTGGTGTTGCCATTCAGGAAGGACACTCTAACTGATGAACAGGAGGGTGGAGTTGGAGAAGGGTATGCCTGCAGTCCACTCTGCTGATTAATGTCTTCTAGAGTCTGGTTGACACTTGTATCCTAAATCTCTCACAGCACCACAAATGTTTACATGTCGATTTCCAGTGGGACTGAAACCTTATCATGGTTTTGTTGGTACCAAATGTGTGAATTTCACACCCCTACACCCATTTTAGTTGTAGCTGTTTGTATTATAGTTGCCATAAATGTATATCCATGGTTAGAAGAACAAAAAAATAATGGATTAAAAAATTTGAATACAAATTTCCACTTTTATTCTGCTGGTCGATAGTTATCTAACCATGTCTGACATGAATATATACTGTTTAATGATTACTATACACATGTATATGTAACTTCTATCACTGTCTCTCATCTACAGACCTAAATCCAGCTTCCTACCCAGCTACATCATTGACGTCCGTGAGCTGGACGAGAAGCTGCTAAACATCATCGACATGAAGTTCCTCCATGGCTACTATGAGCCCACGTTGCTCATCCTGTTTGAGCCCAACCAGACATGGCCAGGGTGAGTCCACCACATTATCAGCTATAACAACCACCTTTTCATGTTTCATTCAAGTCTAAATTAAGTTTATTGCAAATAGTGGCTTGTTTACTATAAATATGGCCCTGACTTTTTTACTTCTCATTCTTTAGCATGCCAATTTTGATTTAATGTATAACTTCTATTTTCTGATCATTCTGCCAGGCGTGTGGCTGTGCGTCAGGACACTTGTAGCATCGTTGCCATCTCCCTCAACATAATGCAGAAGGTTCATCCTGTCATCTGGTCTCTCAGTAATCTGCCTTTTGACTGTACGCAGGTCATGCCTGTTCCCAAGCCGATCGGTGAGCTCAGAGAATTCTTTCTTTTTGACACTACTTATGAACAGTGTGGTCGCTAAGTTCCCAGTTCACCATAAAGATAATTTCTGTTGGAGTGTTAGATATAAGGCTGTCAATCGATTAAAATATTTTAATTGCAATTAATGGCATGATTGTACATAGTCCATTATCGCGATTAATTACACATTTTTTATCTGTTCAAAATGTATCTGAAAGGGAGATTTGTGAAGTATTTATTATTCTTATCATCACCAGAGTGGGAAAATATGCTTTCTTTAAGACGAATTTGCGTTAATGCGTTATCGGGTTAACTTTGACAGCCATAGAATTTACTCTATGAGGAAGTGCGCTGCTTTGCTAAAGTGTTTGTTGTTGTTGTAGCTTCTTTCATCACATGTCAAATCTTTTTAGGTGGTGTGGTGGTGTTTGCAGTGAATTCATTGCTCTATCTGAACCAGAGTGTTCCACCGTATGGAGTTGCTCTCAACTCTCAGACAAATGGCACCACAGCGTTCCCTCTGCGTAAGCAATACCATCAGAAACACACACCTGTACAGGTATCTTTGATATCTGGCCTTGTTACTTTACATATTAATATTCTGTAATGCTCATCACTACATAATGTGTTTTGGTTACCCAGGTGTGCAGGAGGAAGTGAGGATCACTCTAGACTGTTCCCAGTCTGACTTTATAGCCTATGACAAGATGGTCATCTCTTTGAAAGGAGGAGAAATGTGAGTCTGTGAAAGCACCACCAGAACGTACATAAACAATGGTGTCAGTTAATGAATCTTCACTGACTGTTGTTGTCTTGCAGTTACGTGTTGACCCTCATAACTGATGGCATGAGAAGCGTCCGGGCTTTCCACTTTGACAAAGCTGCTGCCAGCGTCCTGACAACCTGCGTAAGTTCTGCCTGTAACTGTGAGCAACGATTGTCTGATGAGACAGGAAGTCTCTATCTTAAAGAAATATCCTTTCTTTTATGTTTCAAAACAACACAATAGCACACAAAACACTGGAGGGATTAGGGTTTGACAAACAGGGTTTTCAAAACTCATACCAGTACTTTAAGATTAAAGCTGCCGAATGCTACAGAAATGACCATTTTTACACCAAAACTATATGAGCGGTGAGATGAAAAACCGTCAGACTTTACCCAAAAGCCACAGGTATTTTCTTATATCTGGCTGACCTTTTAGGGTATAAAGTAAATACTGGATATCCACCAAATCTGTCAGCTTTTAGAGGATTTAGAATAGAAACAGATGCCTCACACTCTGGGCTTTCTGCCTCCAGATGGTGACCATGGAGCCTGGCTACCTTTTCCTGGGTTCCCGTCTCGGAAACTCGCTGCTCCTGAAGTACACGGAGAAACTTCAGGAGACGCCACCAGAGGAGGGCAAAGAAAAGCAGGACAAAGAAAATGAGGATAAAGATAAAGATAAACAGGTACGTATGTGACTGCATAAAATGTGAATTTTAATACAGGGGAAACCACTTATATGGATCAAAAAGCTTGGGACAGAATCATTCCTATGTAAATGCTGTTTAAATAATATGCTTACAGTAATCGAGTATTCCGCTTAGAGTGTTCATTTTGGGTCTTTTCATACGTGACAACATATGGAAAAAGATTTTAAAACTATGTTAGACTAACGTTAATTAAATTTTTGTTTTGCTTTTTAATTTACTCCCTCGATACTTTGCCTCACAGGCCGGCTGGCGCTGCATGCACATTGAAATCATGATGGGGGAAAAAGAGTCAATTTCTCTCAATGAAAAATGAATGCGCACGGGAAAAGCACCTGTGGTTGAAGCCGCCCTTGTCCAGTGGATTGATAACCCCTGGTCGCGTAATGCCCCCTCAAAGTAAAACTCTGCAGATCCTCAACCAGCTCTGCGCTACTGCAGTGCAGGCAGCAGTATGCAGACGAATGGCGCCCGCCTCCCCTCCACGCTGTTCACTGGGTGAACGAGCAAGGAGCCCGGGCAAAGTGGCGCCGTTCATCTGCATGCACCAGCCGTGCTGCAGTGACACAGAGCCGGCCAAAAACGGCAGTACCTCACCCTTGGTGATGGAAAAGGCAGAAGAATTGGCAGCGAGCATGTAAATAGCGAAGCGGTCCGTTTCATTACTTTGTATAAATATAAAGCAAAAATAAAGATAAAAAAAAAACGGTTAGAATATTCATCCGCTCATAGTGAACTATTTGACCTGGACAGATGTGATTACTATAAGAGGTTTCCACTGTACAGCCTTTTGTTGTGAAGCACTGTTGAAATGCCATCTTTATTTCCACTTGATTTATGCTTGTGTAGTTGCTGCAATTAGTTTAGATAAGGTGCTTGTCAATCTTTCAAAGTAAACATGTACAGCACTCACTGCACTTGGAAGGATTTTATTTGACAGCTTGTCTCCAACATAGCCTATAAACTAAATCAGCACTAATGAATTCCAGGAAGAACCACCGAGCAAAAAGAAGCGAATGGAATCTTCCAACTGGACGGGTATGTTCCAATTTCATTTTTGATATGTGCCAGAAATGTGTGTATTATCTGCCAATCTAGGGCTGATTATTTTCACATCACATCCGATTTATCATTTTAATAAAAAAAAATTCTTAAAAACAAACTAGACCTACAAAAGTCAAAGGAATTATTAACGTTCACCAAACTTTACTTTTTTTTTAATACATTAAATAAAAGATGCCTCTTGAAAATAATGTTTTGTATCCCTAAAGAAAAAGCACTTTTGTAAAATTGATTAAACCTGTGTTGTGCACATTGTGCATTCTCTGAGAACTTTCCCTTTTACTATGAACTACGGGAGCTCGGGGAAGCGACAGCAGTTCCATATCATAATTATCATAGTCAAAGTGAAAATCAGTTTTCATTTTTAAACATGAATTTGAATTAATTGGTGAAATCAATTTATCGCCCACACCGCGACCCTGAATAGGATAAGCGGTTACAGATAATGGATGGATGGATGGATTTATTGCCCAGCTCTATGCCAATTGTGTTTCACTCAGCTTTGTTTTGTCAGATGAGGTGGATGAGATAGAGGTGTATGGAAGCGAGGCTCAGTCGGGCACTCAGCTGGCCACCTACTCCTTTGAGGTAAACAAAACAACAACAACCCAAAGCTTAATTGCTTTTTATGTAAATGCAGGTCCTTTTGTGGAAGCGGTCTGATTTTCTGTGTTTTCATACAGGTGTGTGATAGCATACTCAACATTGGACCTTGTGTGAATGCCTCCATGGGTGAACCTGCCTTCTTGTCTGAAGAGGTATTAAAAACACATTAAAACACTTTCTAGCGTCTCTGCAGATTGGTTACTGGAGATATTCCCTATCACTTGTTTTCCCAAGAATTGTATTTTGAGGTTTCTGACTTGTGATGCTCATCTCACCCACAGTTCCAGAGCAACCCCGAGCCTGACCTGGAGGTTGTGGTATGCTCTGGCTACGGCAAGAACGGTGCACTGTCTGTACTTCAGGTAAAACTTCCCGCTGATGTTGTGTGTTGTTTTAATGCATGATAAATGTTACCGCACCATCCTAAAAACCTGTGGTCGTGAGGGCCGTCTGCCACAGGTCCAGTGATGGTGCTACAGTAAAGTCTGGGTTTACCAGGGCTGCCTCAGAGAACGACGGAGTAGCCTGTAAACACTCAGACACAAGCTCAGTTTGCCTGGAAATGCACAGTGTTACTGCCTCTGACTTTTACTTGCTTATTGTGATTTGTTTCCTTTCTGTTCTCAGAGAAGCATCCGACCCCAAGTAGTCACTACGTTTGAGTTGCCAGGTTGTCACGACATGTGGACAGTCATCTCAAACGAAGTCAAGGAAGACAAAAAAGTACTGTGTCTTTCTGCTTAACAGCCTCAGGGTTTTCACTCCAATGAATGTTTGTTTGTTTTTTGACAGTAAGATGTTTCTCGCTCTTTTCCCAGGCTGCAAAAAGCGACGATTCAGAGGACGGGACTGAGACAGAGACCGGTGAGGACGGTGAAGAGGGAGAAAAAGACAAGGAAGAGAAGGAGAAAGAGAAAGTGGAGGAGGAGAAGCCAGAGCCTCCCCTGGAGGATGATACGAAGAAGCACGGCTTTCTCATTCTGAGCAGGGAGGATTCAACCATGGTAAAAACACACGTTAATTCACTTAGAATAGAACTCAGTTAATCCTAGGGAAAAACTAAACCTATCTGTGATGTCATTTGGGTGTTACCTAATGGGACTTGGTTGTATGTTTGTGCAGATCCTTCAGACAGGTCAGGAGATCATGGAGCTCGACACCAGTGGTTTTGCTACCCAGGGACCCACTGTGTTTGCTGGAAACATCGGTGACAACAAGTACATCATCCAAGTCTCCCCCATGGGTATTCGGCTACTGGAAGGAGGTAAGATAGGATAATGTTAGGTTAAAAAAGTTATAATTACATTTTTGCATTTAGTTGTTGCAGTAGCAAACTATGGAGGATGGAACCAGACAAAATAAAAAATAAATGAATAACTAAATAAATATGTCATTAAATGTATCAAAAATAATGTTAAAAATAAATGTAACCTTTAATTAATTTATAAAATGTGACATAAACTGATATTTCTGTTTTGATTTGCCTCCTAATTGATTTACTTAGTATTAATTCCCCTTTTTATTTACTCTTCTGTTTATTTTGACCTTTTATTTATTTATGTGTTTATTTTATTAATTTTTAAATATATTTATTTGCATAATGAGGTAGAAATGCATGAAGACGTGTAAAGAAATGTATAAAAAAAAGAATATAGAAATAAATAACTTTGGGGAAATAAATAAGGGGTGAAATGCAGAGGAAAAATTGTGCATAAATAAATAAATGAATAAATACATAAATAAATACACACATTAAAAAAATTGAAAATAAATGCAAAAAAGTAAATAAAAATAAATGCAAAAATAAATAAATACATTTAAAAATTTATAAAAATGAATATATGATCAAATAAAAGGCACAATTAAACAGAAGGGTAAATAAATAAGGCAATTAATACAAAGATAAATAAATAAAGAAGCAAATTAAAACAGACTTTTCAATTTGTCACATTTTATCAATTAATTAATGGCTACATTTATATTTAATAATATTTCTGCTGCATGTAATGACATATTTAATTGTTTATCGAGCCATTTATTTATTTATTTTTGATTTTGACAAGTTCTGTCGTCCATAGCAAATGGTTGCAGGAGTAAAGAAGGATTCATGCATAATATTAAAGCAAATTGAAGGCATTACACATATTGGCAACCTGTTTCACTGACATGTTCTCTTTTAATTCTGCTTTCAGTGACGCAGCTCCACTTCATCCCTGTGGACTTGGGTTCTCCCATAGTTCATTGCTCCGTGGCGGACCCTTACGTGGTCATCATGACTGCTGAGGGGGTGGTCACTATGTTTGCGCTCAAGACTGACTCATACATGGGGAAGACTCACCGGCTGTCCCTGCAGAAACCACAGATCCCCACTGTGAGTAAATCATGCTCATCAGTCCCTTTTTAGAGGCTTTTCATCAGACAAATACGCCCCCTGCTGGACAAACTCTAGCAGCATCACTCTGCTCAATTCTGTGCAACATGCAAATGCACAACATCATCACAGTCCTTCATTTAGCAACTGGATTCACCTAACGGTAATTAACTTGTTTAAAACCGCTCCTCATTCAACAGCAATCACGCGTGATCTCGCTGTGTGCTTACCGAGACCTAAGTGGAATGTTCACCACAGAAAACAAAGTGAGCTCCTCGGTCAAAGAGGACACCGTCATCAGGAGTCAGTCTGAAGCAGAGACCATCATCCATGACCTCAGGTAAGAGCATCATCTCCATACCAGAAACACACAACCAGTCGCCACAATGTCATATTTAGTTATGAATTGATTGATGTTATTGAGATAGTTCAGTTTTTTTTTTTTTACGTGGGTTGTATAAGGTACTTTTCACCTACAGTAGATGATGGTCGGCACGCCCCGAGTTTGGAGAAGCAGACATGAGTTACCACACGGAACCAAAGCGATGTACTACTATGGATGCGAGCAGCAGCAAAACATATTTTAGCCACCTAAAAGAAAGGTCCACCTAAAAAATTACTACTTACTTATTTTTGCTGGTTTAACTTGCCCTTGAGACAGCTATACGGTCTATGTTTCCGACGGGGAACTGAAACCGTTATCTATGCTCTCACCAAAGCACCCAGACTCCAAAAACTGTTATTTTACCTCACAGAACACGAGAGTTGCTGGTCTACCGCTGCCTCAGTCGGTTAGTTTGTTTGTGTTACTGTGTGACTTTGGTTAGTTCAAATTCACCAAAGACACATATGAGCACAAACTAACCGATCGAGGCAGCAGTAGACCAGCAACCCCTGTGCTCTGCGAGGTAAAATTACAGGCTTTTTCAATGGAGTCTGGTGGCTTTGACGAGAGCATAGATGGATACAACGGCTTCAGATCCCGGTTAGAAAGGGTTATCTGATGGCAAGCTAAAGCGGTGAAAATATTCTAAACAAAGCGCATACTTGTATTAATGTTTTTAGATGGCTAAAATACGTTTTGATGTCGGCCCCGTCCACAGCAGTGTATTGCTTTGCTCCTGTGCAATAACTCCTGTCTGATTCCCCAAACTGGGGGCGTGCCGACCATCATCTACTGTAGATGATACACTGTCTATGGATAAGTACCTCATACAACCCCACTTCAAAACACCTGAACTATCCCTTTTAAATGTGTGTGTAGTAACGCAGTGGACGATGAGGAGGAAATGCTGTACGGAGACTCGAACGCCAGCGCAGCGCATGGAAGGGACGAACTCGGCCGCAGCTACGGAGGACAAGGGCTTTTTGGAAGTGACGGAAGCTCAAGCAAAGCAGAACCCAGCCACTGGTGCATTATCAGCAGGGAGAATGGTGTAATGGAGGTATGGGGGTATATGTTACATCATAAGAATGTCTACACTATATTAATCAGCATGTTAATGCTGTTTCTATACTTCCTTTTGTTCACGGTCTTTGTTTTTTATTTGAACAGATCTACCAGCTCCCAGAATGGCGATTGGTGTTCCTGGTGAAGAACTTCCCAGTCGGTCAGAGAGTGCTGGTGGACAGTTCGTCTGGCCAATCAGCAACACAGGGGGAGGGCAAAAAGGAAGAAGTAACACGTCAAGGAGAGATCCCACTGGTCAAAGAGGTGGCTTTGGTTTCCCTCGGCTACAATTACAGCAGACCATATTTACTGGTGAGTGTTTTGTTTGTGTTTCACTGAACACAAAATATAAATTTAAAGAAAAACAGGGTATAACAAAAAGTGTTTTTCTTGTTTTTCTAGGTCCATGTGGAACAGGAGCTTCTGATCTACGAAGCGTTCCCGTATGATCAACAGCAGCCACAGAACAACTTGAAAGTGCGCTTCAAAAAAGTAAGAGCTAACACCGATAAGGATGGATTCAATCATGTGAAAAACTTGAATGAAGTGAAATCTTAACTGTGCTACTTCACTCTGCACCAGGTGCCCCACAACATTAACTTCAGAGAAAAGAAGTCAAAGCTTAAGAAAGATAAGAAGGCGGAGAGCGGTGCCGCCGAGGAGAGTTCAGCTGTGAAAAGTCGGATTGCCAGATTCAGATACTTTGAGGACATCTCTGGATACTCAGGGGTGAGGAAGCCATTTTTTATTTCAGAACTTCTTATTGCTGCACCAGCACTACTCGCAAAAAACTATGCCGACAGACGCTCACCGACGGCCGACCGTCCGCTTGGTGTGTCGAGGTCGAAAATAGCTGCCGAAGTTAACGCTGCTCCACATTTCCTTTGCTGTCCCAGGTGTTTATCTGCGGTCCGTCTCCTCACTGGATGCTGGTCACCTCTCGCGGAGCCATGAGGCTTCACCCCATGTCCATTGACGGCTCCATCGAGTCTTTCTCACCCTTCCATAACATCAACTGTCCCAAAGGTTTCCTCTACTTCAACAAACAGGTACACAGAGGACACAAACTCACTTTGGTAGTGGTAGAGCAGGTATTTTGTATTGTTCTCTTCTCTGACAACTCCACTATGAAGGGACACTTAAAATGTTTTTGGATGAGATTCCACACGAGTATGAATGATAATAATTATTAATGTTCTTTGTAGTAATGATATTATTATTATTATTATCCTGGACTTCAGAGACTTTTTAACTCTTACAGGAATAAGAATCTAGAGACACTGAAACACAAAGAAACTGGAAACGTTGGACACTTTTTTCAACACAACAAAGTGCAGTTTTTTGTTCCTTTTTCTTTATGTAGTTCCTTGATCAGTTCTCAGTATGTGTGTGTCTGTGTGTGTTTTCCCACAGGGCGAGCTGAGGATCAGCGTCCTGCCCACCTATCTGTCCTACGACGCCCCTTGGCCCGTCAGAAAAATCCCACTGAGGTGCACCGTCCACTACATCGGCTACCACGTCGAATCCAAGGCAAGGCTCCTCTCTCGCTCAGCCCACACAGCACCCAGAGGCACCAAAAAGCAGCGACGTGACACAAATTCAAGCTGAAAACACATTCCCCCGGACTCGCACACCTCCACTTGCATAACGCGATGCAAAAATAAAAAAGCGTATCGATCGAGGCCGCTTTGAAAAGTTTGAGATGAAAGCCCTCTGGCCTTAAAGTTTTCTCACTGCGAGAGGGGGAAAAAAAAAAAAAAAAGTCAATGAGGGTGACTTTGAAGGGATTAGTCTTTGATGTGAACTTTTTCTGTGTGATTTTGACTTTTTTTTTTTCCCCTCTTAGGTGTATGCAGTGTGCACCAGTGTGAAGGAGCCCTGCACACGCATCCCCAGGATGACTGGAGAGGAGAAGGAGTACGAAACCATAGATCGAGGTCAGACATGAACACACACACACACACACCTATTGTTTACATTACTGGTTCCCAATACATTTAAATTCATTTTAAAATGAATATTAATGAACATTTAATTATATGAATGTGTATATCCTCCTAAGACCCGGCAATTCAATTTTGTTGTCTGAGGTGGACGGTGGGACTTGCTTCTTCTCATTTACAAGGAAACTGAGTGAGGCAGAAAAGATTCTGTTAAAAAATGATTGAGAGAGACTCAGACATTGAGATGAGGAGGAAGAGAGCAAGGCAGTAGAGCAGGTTTTAAACTTACTTTTATATTTGTTTCTCAATATTCATCAAATGAGAAAAAATTCAAATGGAAAATCATTATTTTAGCATTGCCGAATCATGCCTTGTAATATACTTTTGGTGGAAAAGATTGATCTGATGTCCGCTACAAGGGAGCTTATAGTCTTTTTTTCATACAACTGAATCCTCCATGTCAAGTTTGCACTTGGATTGTTAGACGAAGGGCATTTCAGCCTTTCATCCCTGTCTTTTAGCTAACTGTTTCAACAGCTTATATTACTTCTAGCCATTATTTCAACCATATATTCATCTTTTTAGCTTAGTATTTCAACTGTTTGTACTAGGGCTGTCAAAGTTAACGCGATAATAACACGTTAACGCAAATTTGTTTTAACGCCACTAATTTCTTTAACGCATTAACGCAACTTGCGATTCCGGATGTTGTATCAGACTAAGTTTTAAAGCTAGAGAGAAGATACTGCTATCAAATGAAACTACAAAATCTAACGAATACATTGGTACCAACCATGTAATACTAGCTTGTCGCTGAGGAGGCTAAATAATGCTCCAAACTTGGCCATTTTCAAAGGGGTCCCTTGACCTCTAACCTCAAGATATGTGAATAAAAACAGGTTCTATGGGTACCCACGAGTCTCCCCTTTACAGACATGCCCACTTTATGATAATCATATGCAGTTTTGGGGCAACAACAGCTGTCAGTGTGTTGACTTGACTATTCAAGTCAACACACTGACAGCTGTTGTTGTCTGTTGGGCTGCAGTTTGCCATGTTATGATTTGTTCATATTTTGTATGCTAAATGCAGTACCTGTGAGGGTTTCTGGGCAATATTTGTCATTGTTTTGTGTTGATTGATTTCCAATAATAAATATATACGTACATTTGCATAAAGCAGCATATTTGTCCACTCCCATGTTGATAAGAGTATCAAATACTTGACAAATCTCCCTTTAAGGTACGTTTTGAACTGATAAAAAATGTGATTAATTTGCGATGAATCGCGATTAACTATGGATAATCATGCGATTAATCATGCTCAAATATTTGAATCCATTGACAGCCCTAGTTTGTACATCATCTTTAGCTATTATTTATGTATAACCATGTATACATTTCTTTTCGCTGACTCTTTTTCAACTGTTTATATAATGTGTTTGGTAAAGCATTTCAACCACTATTTAGACTTCTCTTCACACACTTTCGATCGCTGTGCGGTCAACCTTTCGTAGTTGGTAGTAGACTGATTTTGTGACATTTACTAAAGGTCAGCATTGCACCAATTTGTAATCCTACTTGGCTGTTTATTTTCCTCCTTAACACAAACATGTGGATACATCACTGTTGTTTCTCCTGTGTCCCCCCCTTACAGATGAACGGTACATTAATCCTCAGCAGGAGAAGTTCTCCATCCAGCTCATCTCTCCAGTCAGCTGGGAGGCCATCCCCAACACACGGTAACAGCTCTTCTCTTCGTGCATCGCACCCCTTAGCAAAATCAATAAGAAAGCCTTGTTTTAATAGACATTAGGCACCTATGAATCAAGAGAGTACACACTCTTTTTCTCTGCACCAGGTCATCCCAGTGGAGGCTTGGGCTGCTTTTAGAGAATTATGGGGTTTAATTGACAATCTTGGGTCATTTATCCAAGCTGTAGAAACCATTCATTTAGTGCCACATGGCTGCTTTTCCCTCATTTCACTTCATGAGGGTCATTTGGAAATGTCGGGTCATTTATCCAAGCCCTCATTTAGTTGCTCTGTGTTATCATTACCTACCACTGTGAGCGCTTTTCTGTGAAGAGCTGAAGCACATAAGTGTATAACTGACATGTAGTGTTTCACTCTATGTTGGGGTACTGATTGAATGTGAAGATGTATCGCTATCTTTCCTGTCAAAGCACATTTAGATGTGTTATTATAATGTGAAGAGATGGATCAGTGCTAGGCTAACTTAGCCTGGCTTTTTACTGAGATGTAATATTAAAGCTGCGTTCACACCAGATCCAGCAGTGCGGTAAAAACACACGTTTTCCCATTTATTTTGAGTAGGTAGGGGTAGTGCGTTTGGGCAAAAAACAAGTTGAGAATACATTTTTGGAGAACCGCAGCCCGATGTCACGCTGCGACGGTCAATCACGTAACCGGCGAGTCAGTGATAGAGTACAGTTAACATCGCTGCCATGGGAGAGGGGTGGGGAGGGGACAGCTTTGGCACAAGAAAGTAAAAAAAAACTATGAGGGTAAAAAACAAAACACATGCTCGTTGGACCATTTCTGTGGGGATTTGGTAGCTTGTTTCCCGCAACAAGCTCCAACACTCCGTCTTTTCTTGTCTAGCTGCTGTGAAATGAATGTCAAGATCATAAAAACGATCTGACAGAAAACAACAATAATAATCCGTCCTGTTCTACCCTTTCAAATTAGTTGACAGATGTAGCTCATGCTCATGCTTCAGAGAATTGAACAGCCTTGACACTGGTGTGCTCTCTCTTGAACGTATTTGAGTTACCTACTGGAGCATCCTGTTTAGAGCTGCAACGATTGATCAATTAGTTGCCAACTGACCCTTTTTTCTTTTGTGCCATTGCCCGTTTTGTTTCTTAGCCTTCCTGTTGTTATTGCTGCCTATAGCAAATACAAGGAAAAGGTCCTCGTCGTGCTTGGTTCAAATAGCCTGCTATACGTCATAGGGCTGCAACTAATGATTACTTTCATTTTTGATTAATCCGTCAATTCATTGTCTTGTCTATAAAATGTCAGAATATGGTGGAAATGCCGATCAGTGTTTCCCAAAGCCCAAGATGACGTTCTCAAATGTCTTGTTTAGTCCACAACTCAAAGATATTCAAATCATTTGAATCAAAAATGACTCAAACTGATTAATCGATCATCAAAATAGTCTGCATGAGGTCAATACAGTCTCACAGGAGCAAATTTTACTGGCAATGATGTAATGTGTAATCTTAATTATCAGACAAAGAACGCCAAAGTATTAAACGGTGTGTGAATTGACGCTGACTCCACTCTCTGTCTCCGTCAGCTTCGACCTGGAGGAGTGGGAACACGTGACCTGTATGAAGTCGGTGGCTCTGAGGAGTCAGGAGACGGTGTCTGGACTGAAGGGCTACGTTGCTGCAGGGACCTGCCTGATGCAAGGAGAGGAGGTCACCTGCAGGGGCCGGGTGAGCAGCACACTACACTACCACCACACTAGGTGTTGTCTATTTGTACAAAAAAGGCCTTTTCACTACCCTCATTATCACGGGAATAAAGACGTTTTCTTGTCCTTTCACACATGTATGTATGCACTGTATGATGTGATGTGTTTTTGTCGTACCTGTTGTTGCTGCCGTGATTCGATGTTGTTGTCGTTACGTGTTGGATGCTGCTGTTTGACCCTGTCTTGGTCTCAACTTGTAAAAGAGCTTTTAAATCTCAATGTGGCTTCCTAATTAACAAAAGGGGTTATGTTGAGGTTATGATGATGAAAGGGGCTTAAGACACGAAAACACCTGCTGATCGCTTCTCGTTTGATTCTTTTGTTCAGATCGTGATCCTGGATGTGATTGAAGTGGTGCCAGAGCCGGGCCAGCCGCTCACCAAGAACAAGTTCAAAGTGCTGTATGAGAAGGAACAGAAGGGACCGGTGACGGCGCTGTGTCACTGCCACGGTTACCTGGTGTCGGCCATCGGACAGAAGGTCTCAACCACATAGCTTGAATTAGAAAAAACACTGTTGTCTCATAGTAGATGCTAGTATCTACTGAACTGTGATAGAACTGAATTTGAAATTAGCTTAAATATTGCATGTAAATATGGAAGGTTGAGAGTTCCTCTGTGTTCCTGCAGATCTTCCTGTGGGCCCTGAAGGACAACGACCTGACGGGGATGGCCTTCATCGACACTCAGCTCTACATCCACCAGATGTTCAGCATCAAGAACTTCATCTTGGCCTCCGATGTGATGAAGAGCATCTCGCTGCTCCGCTACCAGGAGGAGAGCAAGACGCTGTCGCTCGTCAGCAGGGTGAGGAAGTAACGAAGTTTTTATGATTTACCATATCATAATTAGAAAGTGATTGTTTGTTGATGAAAATAATTTTCTTCAGTGTCTGAGGTTGCAAAGAGAATTTTCAATAATTGCAGGCGATTAGTTGTTCTCATACCGTTAGAGTTTGGGCCAGATTGTTACAAATAAGCAGGTTGTATTTGAGTGTAGACGAAGATCAACTACAACTTGGGCTAGGGTTTAATCCCGGGAGTACACATACACATCTAAACTATTTAAAAACTCCAGGAAACAAGTTTCTTCTAGGCGTAAACCAAATAGGCTGATACGTACAAAATATACGTATTATTACAGAAATACACAAGTCCTTTATGTCCTACCGCGTGGATGCAATTCTCTTGAGTTTGTTCTGATTGTACTAGCACTGAGCGTCATGAGCCTTCTCTATTCTTAAAATTAATAAGTTGATTTGCACATTAAGCGCGCCGTGTAGGCCGCTGGGATTCTTCCATATTTAACCCACTCTGTTGGCTTAGATGCACATCGCACAATGTTTGAAATGCTGAAGTCAAAATACAGAAATGTTCTGTTAAAGCTAGGGTTGGTAATGCTGAGAAACTAACAAAAGTATGCTAAATTTTTAAAATGATCCAACTGAAATACTCAGACCAGTGTTGCCAACTCTTTTCCAATGAAAGTAGCGAGCAGCTCCAAAAGCCCCTAAATCTAGTGAGAAAGTCGCCAAGTCTGCAACACTGACAGTCCGTCCCTTCAGGCCTCTCGCCGAAGCCACTCCACCAAAAATGATCATAATGAACATGGCTGTTAGTGCTCACAGCTGTCAAGCTAGCAGCTTTTGAAAGACTCCGGTGACGCGCAATGAGTGCACAAGCAGAGTGCAAGCAGGCAGGAAGCAGGCAGGCCGTTCATTCATTTCATTCAGGCCGAATTAAATGATCGGACGGGCTCATTACAGTCGTGCGACAGCCACAGATATTGGAATTTCTTCCTTTTTTTGGTCAGAGCATTTGATTTATTAATTGCTGGATGTAATGAGAATTTCAACTAATATAACAAAAAAATGTTTTTGAAGATTCTACCTTTTAACTTTGAGTCACAGTTGACTTTATTACTATATCTAACATTGCTTGGCTATTACAGAAAGCTCGCAACCAGCAGTCTCTGAACGCTGACAGAATATGAAATCCGTCTCAGCTTCATAGAATGACTTTGAATGTCCGCTGTCCTCAGCAGACGGATCGCAGGCAACGAACTTGGCAATTCATATTCCACGCAGCTTCGGCGAAGTCCAAGCTGCATGCGTACGTTACGTTCATTCTAATGTCGATTGACATAAGTGGCTCTTTTGCCTTAATAATAATTATTATTACCACCACGACATAATCCACTAAAGTGGTCAGGTTGGGAACCCATAGATTTGTGTATATTTCTCTAAGTGTTGCTTGAAATATGACCGATGCGTTTCGACTGTAGCTGAAGTTCTATCTTAAAAACAAGTCCCAGGATTCCTGGCGTAGTGTGAATCCCTGTTGTGTTCTGCAGTACACTCAATAGAGCGTTTATTGATTAAGCGGTACAAGTGAATATTGACGGTGTGTCTCCGGTGGGTATTTGGATTCAGTGGAGTTAATCTTGAAGAGAGCAGCTCTGGCAGCTGGAGATAACTCGGAGACTGTAGCTGTCTGTTGGGATTTAACTGTTGTCCTATTTTCTTGGCGACAGGATGCGAAGCCCCTGGAGGTTTACAGCATCGAGTTCATGGTGGATAACAACCAGCTCGGATTATTGGGTAATGTTTGCAACGACCTTAGGAAGCAAATTCCATTAAATGTTGTTATGTTCTCATTAAGCTTTTCTTTTCTTTTCCTTTTAGTATCCGATCGAGACAAGAACCTCTATGTATATATGTATTTACCTGAAGGTACATAATTATATGTAATTATGGGGGGGGAGGGGGCGCTGGTATTTCAGTGTTGAGTCACATCCAGCAGTGATGTAATGTGTGGTCTGCGGTTACAGCTAAAGAGAGCTTCGGAGGAATGCGCCTGCTGAGGCGAGCCGACTTCAACGCCGGAGCGAACATAAACACTTTCTGGCGGATGCCGTGCAGAGGAGCTCTGGACACCGGCAGCAAAAAGGCTCTGACCTGGGACAACAAGCACATCACGTGGTTCGGTAAGTGGCCCGGGACTCTTGTCCCGCATGTTATAGCTAACGGCTTTATTAGAATGTAGTGACCTTATTCTGTCAGGTTGATGAGCCAGCTGGGTTGATGACAGTTAGTAGTTCCTGAATGGGATGTAGAGAATGTAGATTGGCTACAGTCGATCGAGAAAGTTGATATTCTGTCAAGTCTCAGCACATTTTGGACGTGATATCTGAGAATGAAAATCAAACCTTACACATGGGGGAGATTATGGAGTTTAGTAGGTTTGACACTAGAGCTGCACAATTATGGCTAAAATGATACGCACTATTTTTTTTTTATCTACATTGAGATCACAGTTGTTATCACAATTATTCCAGTATTTTAGGGACAAAATATTTGTATTGCAATTTTTATGGAGTGATAAAAATAGATATATTAAATCTCCTCTGTAAAAACCTTTGACTCTAATATGTCAACAAAATGAAACAAGAATTTTGAACCTGGCTTTATCCAATGTTCAGATTTCTGTTGTGGAAATGTATGCAAATTAGCGCATATTTGATTAATAATCAAGTGCAAGTAATCAACTGCGGAAGTTTCATGGTGATATCTATAAGTTATTTTTGTTACACTATTCACCTCGGGTGTTAAATATGGACTAAACCTTGTTTTGTTTTTTTATCTGTGTTGCCACAGCAACCCTAGACGGAGGAGTTGGCATGCTCCTCCCCATGCAGGAGAAGACTTACCGCCGTCTGCTTATGTTGCAAAATGCTCTGAACACCATGCTGCCTCATCACGCTGGTCTCAACCCAAAGGCCTTCAGGTTTGCATCTGCCTACAGTACTCGTCACACATTAGAAGGGATGTGACAGGCTTATTTGATGTTTGCCATAACTGACCCTTTTGTATCTCGCGTCCAGAATGCTACACTGTGACAGACGAAGCCTGCAGAACGCCGTGCGAAACATCCTGGACGGAGAACTCCTCAACAAGTACTTGTACCTCAGCACGATGGAGCGCAGCGAGCTGGCCAAGAAGATTGGTACCACGCAAGACATAGTAAGTGCACCGAAACAGAAGCGAAGACGCAGCGAAGCCAGTTTTTTTTTCTTATTCTAATTTTCATCCTCTTTTTCATCACCAGATCCTCGACGACCTTCTGGAGATCGACAGAGTAACAGCTCATTTCTGAGAGCCACATTCCACAAGTCTCGTCCACTGAACGCTGTTTTATATTGAACGGAGAAAACATTTTGTTATCGCCATCTTTGTGCAAAACCTGATTTGATTTTCTTACTCGTTAGATGAAAAAAAAGAGGGCAGCCATGTTTTCTTAGGGTATTTTGTATAAAAACAAAAAAATCAGTAAAAAGTCATTTACACAAGCCTATTGTGTTCGTGTGTTTATTGAGCTTTAAAGGAACAGTGTGTAGGATCTGGTGGTAGCCTCTCCCATGTGCCAAGCGTGTTGGAGAACTACAATGGCCGACGCGAATGGCCCTCTCTGGAGCCAGTTGTTGTAAGAGTAGCGCAGACGGCACTGAGTAACATTATGGAGTTTGGTTTGTCCGTTCTGGGCTACTGTAGAAACACGGCGGACTCCGTGGAGAGGACCCGCTCCCTATGAAGTTAGAAACGGCTCATTCTAAGATGATGAAAACACAGTAATTTATATTTTCAGGTCGATTATACACCAAATAAAACAGTTTTATTTATACCGTTACATACTGGTCCTTTGAGTGATAAAGACAGGGACGTCTTAAAGAAGGAGGTAGAACATTTTATTAACAATGTTAAAATAATTTAAAAAACATTTGGTTAGGTGACACTGGACTATTCTCGGACTCATTGTTGAACTCAGGAGGAACCAAAAACACCAACCCGCGTCTCTTTCATCCAAGTAATATTGAACAGAAAGGGTTAATCCAACACAAATATCAATTCTTGTATCACAGACTGATTAACATTTAATTCTAATCATCAATCTATAATTGCTCTCATTAAAGCTGCAGTTTATTACACTTATTACACCCCTTGACGAGATTTAAAACAAATTGTCACTCCAGTGGGGATGCAGCTTAACATTATCGTGTGTAACTTGTGTACAGTTATTACATTATTCCACTCGATTTGACTCACTGTTTTTGCCTTGATGCTGCAGCTGCTACAGAATATACGTCACCAGTTTCTTTAAAACATTAACTGCACCTTAAAGGGACTATTTGTAACTTTAAAAATTGCTTCTTAACAGCGACACCTGTGGCCGTGAAATCAACGAAAGTCAGCGTCGGGCTCGCGCTTGCTCGCTCTAAATAGACCTGAACGAGCATCGCTCAAAACAGTGAGGCGACACACGTCAGCTAAAAGCACAATATCACTCTATATTTCAGCTGCTTGGCAGTAATGTTAGCTGACCAGATGGAGGTCTCTCCATGAACATGATTTAGATCTGATCCTAGTGTTGGCTTTTCCTGCCCCACCCTTCTGCGCCCGCAGGGAGACACCGGTAACCGGAGCCTCTCCTCCTGCCTGCTTGCATTCACTGACACAGCGCGCACCAACAGAGGTTTTCCGTGTCTTGTGAAGTGACGAGCCTCCGCAGAGAGAAACATGAACCGTGACACCGGCACCCGGTGTCTCCCTGCGGGCGCAGGAGGGAGACGGTAACGTTTCTCTCTGGAGGAGCTGTAGCATTTATTTCTGACCAAACGTCCACTGAACATTCACCAGATATTCTCAGAGCTAAACTAACTCTTCTGCAGTGTGGAGTGAGCGCGCGTTCACGTCTAGAGGTGGAGCGAGTACGCGAGAACGCGAGAACGCGTGCTCTGTCTGAGTGAAGGCGAGCAGGCAGAGGAGACGATGCTCCCGGCATACGTGAGCGTGCAAGTGTGCCGACCCGCTACATTTATACGCTTACAAAGTTACAAACAGTCCCTTTAAAATATTTAAAATTTCAAAACAATTTGCTGTACTAAAATTACACTAAAATAAATTGAAATTGGTAAATACCCAAAAAATATCAAGGATAATAATGTAATTAAAAACGTTCTAAAACTCTAGGGGGTCTACACTGGAGTGGGTTTGGTGTGTTCCAGTCCTGCAGTTCAATACATTCTCACCCATTCTAAAGAAGCCCTGTCTGACACCACAGTCCAGACTGATTTGGTGTAAAAAAAAAAAAAACGAGCGCACGCTGGAGCAGCACCATTTACCAGCAGCTTTTAGAGTTGCCACAGGAGTGAAAGGCTCCATCCATGCTGTTGGGTTTCATGAACTTGTGTTTGGAGTAGGTCCTGATTCTTATGTTCCTTCGTAGTGTGACACTACCTCAGGTACTCATACAGGTCTGCGTCCAGAGATATGAGACCGAAGTACGTCAGCACGCTCAGGAACGAACGCGTCAGACTCATCGCTGCCATCTCCCACCTGTAAAGAAAGTCATTCATGGTTGGTTGGTTGGTTGCTTCGAATCACAAAACAGAATTTGCATTATTGACACACAAGCTAAAAGAGTCTTTACCTTAAAGCCAGTTCAAACTTGAGGCCCTCCCACGTCGTCCTCACCCAGCGGAAGACCCCGAGCCTGGGCAGCATCCCGGTCTTCTCTGCCTGGATCTTCCCCCAGCCTCGCACCGCACTAAAACACAAGATATCTATATGAAGATAAGATTTTAAAGGATTTACAAACTCTCACACAACTCGTGCAGTATAATCCACGTCTAGTTTATCCAGTTGTATGCTTAATACTTCCCAAATACACCCATTTTCGCTAAAACCTTCCTATTTAAAACACTTCAGCAACAAAAGGAACCTTGTGGACAATCATCTCAGTGCTTTAAGACTAGTAAAAGGAAAAAATGCAAAGTCTCTCCTTAGAGCTTATGAAGAACTGAACATATGTGATGATGACCCCTAGAGCTGCTATGGAAGAGTGCAGTCTTATGCATTTATTTATTTCCTTTAATTATTTTCTTCCCTCTTATTTTTTTTATATTATTTTTTATACTTAAAGGGACTATTTGTAACTTTCAGAAATGCTTGTTAACAGCGACACCTGTGGCCATGAAATCAATGAAAGTCAGCGTCAGGCTCGCGCTTGCTCGCTCTAAATAGACCTGAACGAGCATCGCTCAAAACAGTGAGGAGACACACGTCAGCTAAAACCACAATATCACTCTATATTTCAGCTGCTTGGCAGTAATGTTAGCTGACCAGACGAAGGTCTCTCCATGAACATGATTTAGATCTGATCTTAGTGTTGGCTTTTCCTGCCTCAGCGTAGGCTGATGCAGCGGGGCTCAGGGAGCGTGTCTCCCTTCTCTCTCCGCCCGCAGCCGGAGAGAGCAGGGAGACACCGGCACCCGGTCGGTAACGAGACGGTAACGTTACTCGCTGAGCAGCTCCGTCATTTCACAAGACACTGGAAACCTCTGTTGGTCTGGAGGAACTGCAGCATTTATTTCTGCACAAACGTCCACTGTACATTCACTAGATATTCTCAGAGCTAAACTAACTCTTCTGCAGTGTGTAGTGAGCGCGCGTTCACGTCTAGAGGTGGAGCGAGCTGAACGAGAACGCGCGCACTGTCTGAGTGAAGGCAGGCAGGCAGGCAGGCAGGCAGAGGAGGAGAGGCAGCGGCCACACACGAGCGTGCATATGCGAGCGTGCATATGCGAGCGTGCATATGCGAGCGCGCATATGCGAGCGCGCATGTGTGGCGACCATGCACAGGCGTGCTACTCATCCATACGAGTCCGAAGTGCTTTAAAATAGTAAGAATTTAGCGAAAATACGTGTATTTGGGAAGTACTGAGCGTAT